>JANZLH020000314.1:1638-24239 GCA_026770325.2 Erythroxylum fimbriatum
TAACTATCACTAAATATGCTTCATCCAACAATCAAGAAGGGTTAATGCTTATACTTATTTGTTTTAGCTTCAAATTCTTCAAACTCTTCAAGATCTCCAAAACCCTAATTTTTCTCCCTTCTCTTCTCTATTTTCCATGACACTCTCTTCTCCTCTCCCCTCATTCACAATTCTTCTTCTTCTAATTTATACTCTTAATGAATGTGAAAGGTCCACTTTGCCCTTCCATTAAGCCTTATAGCCTTTTAACCTTAAGTGATCTTCCAAGAATGCCCCTTATGCATTCTTACGTCTTCAGTTTAACTTACACCATACTATACTCTAACTTAATCTTAATTTCTCCATTTAATGCTTCTAATTTCTCCTTATGCTAGAAAGATCATGGACTCCATTCTAAGAAAATAAAATAAAGCAAAATAAATAAATAAATAAAATTTTTGGGGTCCAACAGGAATTGCACTTTGAATACCCTTTGAGTAGTTCCTAAAAAACCAAAATGTTGTCACCAATATGCCTATTTCCCACGAATGCTCCTTGATTTTTTCTAAATAGATTTGATATAGCTTTTTTTAGTCTGGCAGCCAGAATTTTGGAAATGATTTTATAGAGGAAGTTAGTACAAGCTATAGGTGTAAAATCACCAAAAAAAGAAGGGTTTGGACCTTTGGGAGCAAAACAATTGAAGGTCATATTAATCTCTTTCAAAAGAGCACAATATCAAAAAAAATTACAAAATAGGATTTTTAACCAACTGACCTGTCACTTCCCAGTATTTGTGAAAGAAATGATAAAACCTATTAAGACTAGGAGCTTTCATATCATTCATATTAAAAACTACTTCCTCTATCTCTTTATCCTCAACTAGTTTGGTTAAGAAGCAAAATCTTTAGGAGAAATTCTTTTCGAGATAAATTTACTCAGGTGATAAGTAAAAACTAAGGGCTTAAAGTTCCAAGCAGAGAAGGAAAAAATATCACAGCTTCCTACTGGAACTCAGATTTATCTTGAAGTAAGTAGCCATCACTAGAGATGATAAAGCTTATCTTATTTTGATTTCTCCTAGTAAGGATGGTATTGAAGAAAATTTAGAGCATTTGTCACCCTCCTTCATCCAATTCACTCTAGCTCTCTCTTTGAGGAGAGAAGAGTGGATGGTAATAGCTTTTAGATAATTGGAGAGAAGCAATTTCTCTTTAGAAAGTATAATGGGATCAAAGAGAGAGAGAGAGACCTAACTGGGATTGAATAGAAGTAAGCTCATCCTTAGCAGAATCTAGAGCTACTTTGGTGTTAGGACCCCTAGAGGCATTCAACAGCTTAGGTCTTTCTAATAGCTTTCAATTTTTGGAAAAAAAATTTAATACCTACATAGTTCATGTATCACCACCATCACCTCCACATACATCTTTAAATCATATTGTCCACCACCTCCTTAGAACTAAAGGTTAATGCCACCTTCGCAGTAAAAAAGGTACTCTTTCTAATGGTGCCATATTATTTATTGTTAGAGAGATAGGACAACTCTGTGAAAACAAGATAGTATACACATTTCATCACGTCAAATGTGGCCAAATTGTGTCGAGTAGATAAAAACAATGATGGGATTGAATATATATGATTGACATGCAACATTTGGCACAATAATAGAAACTCTTAATCATATGTAGGAAATGCTCACTTGAACACACCAAACTTACTCATGATTTGCATGAACAATATGCTTCAGTTGCAAATTTTGTGGTTTTTATGATTGCATTTCTCTCATATTGTTGGACTGAATAGTTAATGTTCAACACTTGGAAAAGCTATTTCTTTGTTTGATGAGGCAATGTATGATTCCTGAACCCCTTGGCATCTCAAGGATTAGTAGCTTGAACATGCTATGCATTTAGTTTTTTCTTGTTTTAAAATTTGTAGTTAGTTTCTTATGATATCAGAGGGCTACTAAAATACTTAGAGAGACCAAGTTAATGTCACAAATTTAATGGTTTTCTTCGGTTTTCTTCCTTCTTAACTTGATGTCAAGAAGTTGCATACATTCCTGAAGTAGATAGGATGAATTATAAGCTTTTTGTGATTTCTAAATTAAACATTTCTTCTTTATACCTTTGTGAATAGGTGGGAAAACTTAGAATAACACCATGAGTTTGATACAATAAAACTATCTACATATATGTTTAATGTTTTTATTGTTAATTATTAGTTATCTTTTAAGTTGGAAGATGTGATTTTTTTTAAGTGGAATGTTGACAATTTTAGCGAGAAAGCTGTTGAAATAATTCATAAACTTAAGAATGACATAGGTATTTTAAAGAAGGAGGCTTAACAAACCACAATTGCATCACATTAAACATTGGAACTTGAGGAGCAAATAAAGCTAATGAAAAAAGACATTGTTTTGTTGACAAAAGAGAAAATTTAGTTTAAATTTATTTTAGTGATTATGGTAATAGGTGTTTTTTTACTTATGGTGAGTGTCATAATATGGTTTTTGTGAGCAACTGGAACTAAATTGTATTATTTTGTTAAAAACATGAATTATGAAGAATGTAAAATTCTCATTTCAACTAAGTTGTAATATATTGTGCATTGTGTTTTGCCTTTATTGTTTTGTTATTCATGAAGTTACCTTAATGATGCCTAATTAATGGCTGTAAAAATCATCAAGAAGTATATACAAAAGTGATTATATAACAATAAACAATTGGAGAAACATATACAAATGTGATTATATAATAATACACAATTGGATCAACATAAACAAAAGTGATAATATAACAACAAATAATTGGAGCAGTATATACAAAAGTGATTATATGACGATAAATAACTGGAGCAACGTAAACAAAAGTGATTACATCACAATCTGTCCATATACAAAAGTGATTGGATCTATCTGTCTATATAAAAAAGTGATTGAATGTATTAACCAAGTTCCAACAACACATAGACAACATTAATGTAAAGTTTTCAAATAAACATTTTTCGAAAAAGAAAGTTTGTGAATCAACCATATTGCTTCCCTCATTTGCACTTGACTGAGAAGGTTGATTATGTACTAGTTGATTCATTGATGATCTCCTCCTCATTGCTTGAGTTTGTAACTGTTGAGAAGTTATGCTAGGTTGTCCTTTAAAACTTAGACCTCTTGGTTCGAAAGACAAATTGAATGAATATGGATCAACTTCTCCAAACTTCCGTTTACTACTTTGAGAAGAGTTACCAACGTACAAACATATATCTTGTTAATAGCATTCATTTGTAAAAGTAATCAATAATGTCATAAATGGTCATATACTCACAATATTGCTTTGTTGACTTACTGCAACAACATGTTAGGCTTGTGAAGAGACTTCAAAGACATCCTAATAAATATGAATCAAAGAATGTCATAAATGATCATTAGATAGATGAAGCAATATATAATAATCAAATAATGTTTCATACCTATGGAGATTTCTGAGCAAGATGAGTTGAACCTTCATTCTTACATTTCTAAATTATGACTAGAATTGCCATATTTTCTACATTTTTGTACTTGACCCTTTCAAGTCAATTTTTTGGATTTTTCAACTTAACAGGCTCATATATGCCTCTCCTTCTAACTATTTTAGGTCTTCCTGGCATAACTCTTTTGGGTGGAGGGCTTATTAGTTCAACATCAATAGTAGGCCAAAAAAATTGGGCTTTAAAGAGGTTGCAATACATGCTCATACAATTCCAGGAATTTGGACTTCTTTTAGCAATCATCCATAAATGCCTCTAGCTGTTACTTGGAGTGGTGAACAACACTTATAACATGCTTGCAAGGATATCCATAAAGCTCTCATTCCTGACAACTACAAGATTGGTGTCTACCAATTCTTACAATATGCTTGCCATCACCTTCGGAAACTTCATATGCTCCATCGCCATTCAAAACTATTCTCCACTACATTGCTCCTTTCTTATTCTTCTCTAATTTCTTCATAATCCTTGGTGCAACATCTGATTTCCAAACTTGCATAAGCTCTCTCTTATCTGTATGTCTTTTAATCACTATGATTCCAATGGTTTCAAGCATGTTAATAACTGACCTATCTCTTGTCAGTAAGATCCATCCATTAGGTGTTTCACTCATATTGTTGTTGACAACCAGACATTTCAATTCAAAGGATTGATAACATCTTGCCCATCTCTCCTTAAGATATTCAACCAATGATGATCCACATCCAGTTTGATTTTATCCAATCTTTTCAACTTCTTGTTATAATCTTCAATGTACATTGACCAAGCACAATTCTAAAACTGCTTCTGTAAATCCTTTCCCTTCCAATTCATATGCCAATTATGGTATATTTGCCTAGCACAAATCCAATGAGTGGCATATGGTAATGTCTCTTCCACCATGCTAATCAATCCCGATAACAATAGAAAATATTATGTTAATATAAAATTTGTGCAACAATAAACTACTAATCAATGAAGAATAAAACACCTTTTACATATATGATATTATGTAAGCCCTTAACCACTATCCAATTTCAAGTTTGAAGCCAGCAAACTCATAAACCATGTCCAAAAATTAGTGTTGTCTACCTACACAACATATGATTTATATAAACATTAATCGTTTGGTAGATTTTCATCAGATTAATAAGCCATAGACAAATTTCATTTAATTCAATCAATTTTAAAGACTCACAAAATTCAAAATCGAGTACTTTATAATAGGCCTTATGAACTTGAAGGTATCCTAACTCCTTTCCCATCTCACATATTTGCCTATAACTAACATAACCAAGGTCTACTTCATTAAAAATACTTGATTCCCCATCAACATATTTCAACTTTAGCTCTACGACAAACTTTCTACTATAAAACAACCTTATACTTCCAAATTGGGCCATCATACATATGTAAAACACCTCAAATTGCCTCATAAAAGTGTGCACAACGATCAAAACATAAATTAGACTCCAAATGAAAATTATAATTTCATGCATTGGAATTTGCAAACATATAAAGGCAATTGCGTCACCAAAAACCATACATTTAAATGATATTATGAAGAATATAATGGATGCTATGATGTAAGCGGGACCATGAACAATCAAGCAAGTCCAGGCAGAGAGCTAGTCATACCAGAATGGGCCACGACCAAAGCTAGGACCAAGAGATTTAAAGAGGCTCTTCGTACGCATGTGGGCTTTTATATTGAGAAGATGACGAACTCCGAGCCTATTGGAGGAGAGTTTAATGGAATTGAGCCCAAACTAATTCATTTAACTCAAATCCTTGGACCGGAAACACTTGGAGTTTGAAGACCCACGAATCAGACCTATTTATTTAATTAGTTGGATCTCACTTTATTTTGGGCTTCCACGTATTTTAAGCCCAACCCTTTATTAGTTAACCTAGGTATAAATAGTTATGTTTTAGGGTTTTAGAAGTTTTTCAGATCATTGTTTTAAGTGCCGTCGGCTTTAGAGAGAACATTATTCTCTTGTTCTTGTTACTTTCTGAACAATCATGCTACATGCCCAATTATGAAAGCTTGGAGTGCCAACTAAAATTAGAGGAAAATATAAGCACCTCAAGATTTCAAAATTGATTTAAAAAATCCCCATAAACTTAAACTAATAATCATGCATCACTCAAATTTTTCATTTATTGATACAACAATCCATAAAACACCTCAAATATGAAAACTACATATTTAAAGATGGTGTCCCTACTTATATATATACCACATCTCTTTCAAATATAAAAACTACAAAATTTAAGCCCAACCCTAGAGGTGGAAAAATATCTCTTAAAGTTTTGAGTTGAAGATGATGAAGTCCCTATTATGTTTAGGGTGTTCTATAAGCAAAGATGCTTAGTTCGCTAACTTTTATCATTTAAAATACTATCGCATGTACCAAAGTATCATTTGGTATAATTCAACACAATCTATGTCTTGATTTGAAACATATAATAGATTGGAACAAGCCCCGCATTTGCTTGCTCCATCAACAAACAACAAAGAATAGATAGGAAATGGAAAAAAGAAAGGTACCTTGTCTGTAAACTAATAATCATACATCATAACATGATACTAATATATTATCATGTAACTCAACTATTTCGATAAAAGTACTTATTTTAACTTAATCGAATTAACAACTTTTTACATTTCTAATCCATCTTCTTTATAGCAGCAAATAGCTTATGCATCTATTATTCATTAATTGATTTAAATATTTAATAACTGGATTGAAGGAAATTCAAATTGTCAAAGGAATGTCTATAATTGGATTGAAGGAGATACAAATTGTCAGAGGAATGTCTACATCCAAATCTTAAAACTTTAAGTACAAAGAAGTACATTTTCTTCCTTGGAGAGAAATTGTTTGCATTGAAATAATATGTACATAATATTAAAGTGCATTTACATGTATTGGATGAGATTAGAGGAAAAAAAAATAACCAGAAATTGTTCAAAAGAGATGGAAAAAAGTATCATCTTTTTAAATGTGAACAACTCTATTACCAGAGATGGAAAAAAGTATCATCTTTTTAAATGTGAACAACTCTATTACCAACACATTTACTGCCAACATCCAGTCTTCGAAAATAAATCTACGCTTAGGGGACCACAGCATATATGCACCCAGAGACGGAGCTACTCTCAGACTTGGGGGGTCACTGGGCCCCCCAAGTTTTTTTAAAAAAATTATTTTTAATATATATATATATATATAAAGATATAGTTATTTAAGGGTCAGTGATGTACTGGGCTCCCAAAATTTAAAAAAATTAATTTTTGAGCCCTCCTATCTTAAATTCCAAGCTTCGTCACTGTATGCAACACCTCAATAAGTATAAAGGACCACAACATACAATCATAAACAAATAAGTACTAATAAGAAGATTTAGGGGGCCACACATATAAAAACATAAAAGCTAGACGACAATGAACCTATCATGATGAATTGTCAACTTTTTGTTCAAAAACTCGTGCAAGTTGCTTCTAACGTTGTAAATGATGTCTGGTAGAAGAAGAAAAAATTAGGAATTAGGAAAGTCCAAAATCATCTAAAGAATATTTAGGTAGGAGTAGGACTGAAATTGATAAAACTTAAATCGTATATAAAAGAACAGAATTTGGGATTAGGGATCGAGGAAGAACGGTGCATATTAGACTTAAGCTTCAAGACTGTGCGTGCTAGGTCAAAACGCACAACATTTGATGCCTAGGTTTAAATGAAAGCAGGTTCATCAAAACATACCGTTTAATAGAAATAGGACATAAAACCGCACCGTTTAACCCCCATAGGACCTACTTCTATTAATTTTTAAAATAAAATTTAAAAGAATCACGTCAGAAAAGAAAAATGTCACATGGCATTTAATTGACAGTTGCTTAACACCGATAGTTTTTCCGTCCAATCAGGGGATATTTTTAAAGTTTTCCAAACATTATGGCTTATTTTGAACGCTTCAAAATGACAATTAGACTAAATTGCTCATTTGGCCTTCTTTGAGTTGATTGCACATCTTTTTTATATCTGACTTCGGGTGCCTTGAATGGAATGATTTGGGAGTATAGGTGCAGTTTATAGATGAAAAATGAATAAGCAGCAGCAGTAAGAGAAGCAAGTGAGAGAAAGGAAGCTTCCTCGAAATACTTACTTGTATATATTACGACATCCCGCCAGCCGAATGACTGTTACATAATTTCCAGTGAGAGCATAAACAGCGTAACACGTGTTATTTACTTGAACAATACAGTGGCATTGCTTAAACACCATCACAGTCCCCTTCAATTGTCGTTTAATCCTTGACAACAACATTAGCTTAACACCAAGAGACAATGCTTGCTCCACGAGACATCATGATACTCTCCGTTGAAGTTCATACCGAGGAGTTTGAAACAAATTAGCTTGAGCTCGAAAGTCGGCACGAAAAAATGACAAGCCCAAGCAGCCATGCTCAATGTTCCATCTTATTCCTTTAGGACATCTCAACATCTCAATGGGTAAATTGCATTGACATAAATTCTAAATCATTAGCAACTGCATTACACGTTTATTTGGCGATACTGGATAATAAAAATATGTAAACATATTAGTCATTTCCTTTGATTTTGTTACATAAAATTCACCTCCATGAGCACAGGACAACTTTTTTTTTTTCATATAATCACCAGGGAAATTTCATAACACCTCAGATTAATTTGGATTCACCCCGTACGAAATTGCTCTACACAATTCCCCACCAACATCACGACCCAAAACTTATATATTGTAAAGAAAATGCAAAGCGGTTTTAGATGCATTATATGCCATAGAAAATGGCATATAACCCTAAGAAAAGGAAATGATACGACTACTTAAAGAAAAGTTAAGCTTGACTGATGCAAACAAGCTAACAGCAAAGCCTGTGAACACAAATAGAAAACGATGGTCGCAGAAGATTTAGTCCAGTTAAAACTTTCTAGGAAAATTTCCCATGTACAATTGCTCTAGTTTGAATCTGAGGAGCATCATCAAATGCTGAGCAAATTGAAACCTGGTACTCGGCCAAACAATTTATGAAGCAGCCTGTGCCTGTGTATGCTCTACAAGTTGACTGACTAGCTTGTATGTACGCCCTGAGAGAGGCCTTGTGTGATCTATTAACTGCTCATACCTGGAAGAGTTAAATAAGTAAAATTTCAACGAATCAAACCAGAGCGAGCAACAAAAACAGAACTTGACTATATCAACATGATAAACCGGATTCTGTTTCCTGTAGTCTTACACATTTGGACGATTGGGCTCCATGGTTACAGTTCCTGACTCTGAATCAATTTTAGCATCAAGTTTCGAGTTTCGGATGAGATGTACAATCCACCTTTTAGCTTCCTCATAAGTCAGATTTAATCTCTCCGCGAGAACTCTGGCAGGCATAACATATTGATATTAATCAGTATGGGACTGGGATGTCACCAAAACACTTTCCTATACAGTCTATGACAATACTAATGGTGGGCATTTTCTAATAAAAAATGTGTGGCAGAAAAAATAACTAGTAAAATGTACAACTGATTCATACACCCCAAAAGCAAGTTCTCTAACGCTATCATCATCTTTTTAAGTGAGTTAAACATTTATATTATGTCTTTCCATTTGATTCAAAAACACATCTCCCTTAAATGTGAAGCTAGACACAATTTCCTTGCGTCAAGAAAGTTGCTGGCATTGTAACCCAAAAAATTAGTTCATAGTGTTCAAAATATTACTTTAGAAGTATCACTAAGTCATTAATGCTGCAATAATTTATCTCTGTAGATGATTTAACATATTCTGTTAAGAACAAATTATCATGCAGCTGGTCTCAAAGGAACATTTTATTTCTGAAAGTTGTGGGCATTTAAAGATTCTCCACATATCTGCTGGGAAATAGACAGGCCACATGAACAAGAATAAAATCTAGAAACCAAGGGCTAAAATTCTGGTTAAGGAATTCACTTGTCCCTAAAAAAAATTCACTTGGGAAACTTTTGGAAACATTTAAAAGTCAGTATTTACCCCATGTCAATGCGTTGATGAATTCGGCAATAAGTTTCGAAGATAAACAGACGAGCATTTTCAAGGAACTCATCTCTTAATGGAACAGTAGAAAAGTTACCATCTTCAACTCGTTTTCCAAGGAATGGATCATTAATTATCACCTAAAGTATGCAACAGATTGAAAAATGGATAGTTAAAACTTTATCCAAGCATGTTCGTTGTAATGAATCAATGAAATAAGCTCCTCCCAGTATAGAGGAATACTGATATCAGATGTAAAATAGTGATTATGCAGGACATGACCACAGGTCAATCAGCAGAAACATTACCATAATAATTATCAGCAAGCCAAAATCAGGATAGGAATCTTACTTCTTCACACTCTCTCATCTTCTTTTGTGCCCCATCAAAATCATAATTAACATAAACACATGCTATAAACTGTGTGATGGGATCTTTGTAAACATGCTGCTCTTGCTGGATAACCTTTATAAATTCTTTGAATTGAGGTCTTCTCCTTTTGTTGACAATGAATGCAGTTGCTAGGTAACGTAAGAGATGAGGAGCATTGGTTTGAATAGAATTAAAATACCTATAAAGAATTTAAATAGACAATAAGAGCTCCAGACTATAATTGAGAAGTCACATTAAGAAAGACTAGAATACAACCAAAAAATAGGTAACTTCAACTTTAAATACAGAAGTATAGTCCAAGCAGAAGAGAAAGATATATTGCTTCACATACTCCCAAAACTTTGTGAGTAAAGTTAAAGGTATGCCCAACTCATAACTGATACTTTTTTTATCACTAGGACGAAAAATAACATGCAACTGATGAAAATCGGAAATCGGTTTATCACACATATCGAAGACATGAATTTAATAAGTACACCATCACCTCATCTCTATTTAAAATGATAACTGTAAAATGCAAAATTGGTGTAACTACAATCACAGTGGGAGGCATCAGCACTATAGCTACTGCAAAATACTTATTGACACATTGAATTACATACCAATTAATGTTTTAGGTGCAGAAATATTAGCTAATCATTAGAGAGGGCAAATCACCCATATATCTCAAGAAAAAACATAATAGTCACATGAGGGCATTTCTTCTTTCACATTTTGCCACAATAACCTTTTCAAGTAAAGCTTCAGCGTTCATTGAAGCAATGTTTAACAATGCTACTAGATAGAAGATAGTGAATATCCACGAAAGAAGAAGATTGAAAATTTTAAATAACAGTAAGAAAATAATAAAGCTTATTTGTTTGTATAGTTGTGAAGCGATTTTTTAAAAATCAATGGAGTAGCAGACCGAGTTTTCAATAAGAAATAGGCAAGAATAGAACAATAGTCATACTTGTCCTGATTAAAGAGGTCAATAATTTGAGTTCTTCCATTATCATTGTTGAAAAAGATGAAGAGACTCCAATGCATCAACCAAACCCTACTTTGCACTTGATTCAAGGGTGACGAAAAACTCTGCAGCCAAAAGTGAACAATCAATAAACAAATGTTTAGAAAACAAAAAAATAGAAAGAAAGAAAATAGTATCTTAAGGTAAACAGAAAGTGTCTCATAAACAACTTTTGAATCAATTATCTCCTGCAGACGATTAAGTTCTTCAAGAGCAATATCCCAGTTCTGCATGAGAATCTCAGCAGCTAACTTTCCCCACAAGGCACTCAGACTCCTCTCGCTGTTTGTGCACAGTGCTCTGTACTGATACAGATAGTCTGCTGCACCGGAGTAGTTACCACATTCAAACTGAAATTTCGCATACTGATATAATGCCTCAATCTGCTCAGCACCAATCTGCTCAATTTCGGGAAAAAAAATCTTCAACAAATTGCATTCTATTCTTGCTCAAAAACAAAAAAAAAAATGAACAAATGAATTATCACCTGATAACGATCATGAAGCGTCTGGAGATTGTACTGCTTGTCAGCTGTCAACTCCTGAACTGCATTCGTGTTCTGCAAAAACACAGCCGCCGCCTCCTCCAACGCCTTCAGTCTCGACACCACCTCCGCTCTTCTCTCCACCATATCTAATTACAACAACGACCACACATCATAGCATATGTTAATCTGATATCTAATTACAACAACGAACACACATCATACATCATAGCATATGTTAATCTGAGTAACAGTAATAATAAAATACAGTTTTAAAAAGAAAATAAATAAAATTATAAAAGAACCAACCTTGAGGAACGTCGTCAGCATGATAGAGACTTTTGTGAATGTCCATAGCGTAATCAACCATATTGGTCTTGTTGAGAAGCGCTATTTTGGACTTCAAGATCTGCTCGTCTGGATATAGCTGACGTTCCTGCACAAACTCCAGTAGAGGAAAAAGTAGATGCCTATCCAGATATGGAGCGATTTTGGGTGTCATATCGTAATTAGCCATAGTTGTAATTAGGGTTTATGGTTCCCACTCAGTCTCTGGGTATGTCTGTTTAGTGTTTTGGTTTTGTACCCCTACAGAGACGCCTGAGAGTGCCTAATTCTTCACGAGAGCTTGTAAGATAGGGTTTTAACAAGACGAAAAAAAAAAAGTGCTATTTTGGGAGGGCTTTCTTTCTTTTGCCTTTCCGTTAAGCCTTGAGATTTTAGTTCTCGGTGCGACCAAGAACATTATATCCTTCTTTTTGTTTTCCAATCAATTAAGTGCCTGTTTGACGGACTTATATCAGTAAAACTTTTATGAGTAGAATTTTTTTGAAAAGAACTTTTTTAAGAGTTGAGTTGACTGTTTGGTTGTCAATTAAAAAAATAACTTTTTAAAGAGAGCTTCATACAGTAGACTGTTTTGTAACATAAAAATAAAAAATATTTTTATTAATTTTAACTATACTTTATCTTATAATAAAAATTATTTATGCATACAATTGTTTACATGTACTTTACAATTATTTGACAAATTCACTTCCATCTTGTATGAAATTATTTAAAGAGATGTCTCATTCTTTTGTATGAAATAAAACTAATATTAAAAATAAATATTACACATATAAAATGTTAAATAATATTATAATCTCAAAATAAATATTCAAGTTGAGTAAATAGTTAATACACAATAAATTATGCATTTTATTGTTAGAATCATTATCAGAAGATGACATCTGTATCAAATACATGTCTAATTCATTACAAAAATCACAATCAATTCATTTTCTTAAGCCATTCGATTTGAAGATAGCATTCTTAAGCGCAACGAACATCTCTCTATTATTAATATAAAACTTGAACCTAATTTTAAAATTATTAAAATTACTTTAAACTAATAATTTAATATTATTGTAAAATTATTAATTTAAATCAATTACAGCGAAATTACATCGTTGATGTTATTATTTTTTGTTTAATTTAAATCATGTTTAATTAGTCAGAATCAAGTATAAAAAATTACCATTTTAATTTAGATATATTTAATTGTTATTTTTCCTAAAATTAAAAAATTTAAAAATTAATACTTTTAATTTGATCTTTAAATATATGTAGTTGGTCATAATTAGTTATGATAAGCTACTCTTAAGAAGGTATACGACAGTACATTTATTTCATTAATATTTCATATTATACACATTGTTGGCATTGTTGTTGGTTTGATGATTTCGAAATTTCAGGAGCTCATGTATTCAGCCTCCAAACCCTATACAAAAAATCTAATCCTACTCTAAAGCTGACTAACTACTCTGTCAAGAACATTCTTTCCTAATATAGTATCTAAAATTTATTGATCCAAATTCAACCTAACCAAAATTTAAAGTATAGTTCGTAGTATTTTAAAAATTAAACTGAAATTTAAACTGATAAAACATAATTTTTAAGATTTAAAAGGTTTAACCAGTATTAGACTACTATAAAATAGGTAAAGATTAAATAAAATTAAACAATTTAAAATATGATTGCCTTTATTTATCGAATAATTTGAAGTTCTATTTAAAAAAGATATTATTAAATGAAAATTAATTTATTATTTTTAATTTATAAGAATGTATTAATTTACAAAGATTAATCTATTAATTAATAAAATAATCATTTTTTAATAACAAGAGTTATTAAAGTCAATCAAACCGAAAATTTAAAAACTGAACTGAAAAATTAGATAGCTTAAATTTTTTGCGATTGAACCAGTCAAATTAGTTAGATTTTTTTAATCATCGGTAAACGTAACGTAAATGTAGTTTTATTTGCTTTGTACGTTTAGAATAATCATAAAAGCAGTGTAAGCTTATATTAAGGAAACTTCCTTCAATAGATACTTATTAAAGTAGAAATCAAGAATTCTCTATGGAAGGAGAGAGAAATACAAAACTTTTTCATAACTAAGTAGCGGCCACGAGGAATCAAATTGCTTACTTACTAAAACACATGGTTCCATAATTACAAGTTGACTTGAGATCAAACGAGAAGCTTTTAACTTATTTGAGAGCTCCTTATGAAAGAAAGCCCTGTTAGATCAACTAATACTACTCTTATGATGAAAATAAAGAGCTCTTAAATATGCCTATAATAGTTTAAGGTAACCATATGGCTATTTTTGAGCTAAATGCTTACAAGGCTTTGAATCATAATGGCCTCAATGGCTTCTTCTACTAGAAACCATGACCCCGAACATACTGACAGTATTTCAGAATATACTCTACAAGGGTGGTATGCTAGAACAAACTCAATGTAAATTTGTCACGCATCACATGTATATTTAGAAGGAACAATAAACCTTTTTCAGCCCATTTTATTAAAAAAAATTCAATCGCAAGTGTTACAAACAATTAACACATCATCATATATTCAAGTAATCATCTGGGCCTATTACAAAACATTTTCAGTCATATAGTCAGTACATTTTTCAATTCATATGAATGATGTACAATAATTGTAGAATACAAATTTTAAAATACAAAACAAAGAATGTAGACATATACAGGTGCAACTAATCCCGACCTTTAACTCTTATCCGTATGCAATGGCTAGACTTCAGTTGGTTTAACGGGGTAACTCCTCTGAGCCTAAAAAATAATGTTGCAATTTTGGGGTGAGTTTTGCGAATTTAGTGAGCGTACCATCCTTGATGACTCGCTCATATCACATAACACAACATTTCATACTTCAACTTTACATACACTTCATGTCATCATATAATGCTTTGATCACTTATACCACATTTCACATTCAGAGAAGTCAAACAGTTCATTTAGTTCATTTAAAACATACATATCAATTATAGATGCAATGCTTATGAGACTCACTTTCAATTATTATTGTTGTGATCGAGTGCCTTTTTACTGGCCCATATCCCTTGTGGATACCGGGTTTGTTTCAGATATTGTCTCATATCCCTTGTGGATACCGGGCACATTAACAACTGAGCCTGTGACTCTTATGTATATTTCGAGCTTTAAGTTCTTTTAGACTAGTCACAACTACCTTTATGTTATCATGCATTCATGTAATGAAATGCATCACATTCACATATATTCAATTAGCCCATTGATTTCAGTTTCATATTCACATTCACATTTATCATCAGACTTTGGTCTGACATTCAACAATAATGTTGAGTATCACTTATTTTATTCACATTCACATTCAATGAAGCACTTCCTATTTTTGCACATTTATCAAACTCCTCGGACTATTAATGTTCAGAATTGTCTTAATCACATTCACATGCAGTAGTAATTCAAATAAATAAATTTAAAATAGAACAAAGAATGAAAGTGAGACCATCTAAGTCGACTCACAATTTGCTCCAGATAGCTATTGTCTCAAAGTCCCAGCAACTTCTGGATGTTGACGCTTTAATTGCTCTTCTATATCATGCAACACACATTTACACACATCATAACTTTACATAATTATATAAGTACTCATTTATGTACAAATGTGTATATGGATTATGTACAATGCATGCTCAATAACAATCCTGGGTATATTTTCTTTATTTTCATCTCATGATCATTCATACTTCAAAACTCATATATGTCTAATTTGAACTTAGGTATACACCTCAATAATATAAACTTATTCCAAATTCATCACTCAACCATGCACTAAGGTTCATGGCTCAATATACTTGATACTTATAACATCGTCAATCAATCATTTACCAATTCTTTCCTAATGAATTTAGATGGTGGAGAGGAAGGATAATGTGTGAGGAGTTTATAGTTCAAATTTCAAGTCAATCGGAGGTCCAGAGGAGAAGTTGGGTCAAAAGAGTGAAGGGTGTTTAAAACTATCAAAACGCATTACACCTTCACTATCACGATGCACTTCCTATTGATTCCTCTCTGTCACGATCATGCTTGGCGCTTCCTCTCTGCCATGATCATGCTTGTGCACAATCTTGCACCACCTGATATCTCCTCTCTGTCACGATCGTACTTTTGCATGATCGTGCAATTCCCTTGAGGTTTCCTCTTTGTCACGATCGTGCACTACTTGAAAATCCCTTTTTCAATCTCAAAACAAATTTTCGGATCAATCTTGTATGGAAATTTTGACAAAGAAAAAGAGGTATTTAGGTAGTAGATTCTTCTTCAAAACTGTTCCTTATGTCTTAAGTTTTCTAATGACACAAATTCATGCAGTTTGGTTCAGTATTATGCAAGATATACCTAAAATACTACAGACTATTCCCAAACCACAACAACACACTGTACTCAACTTCAAGTCAAATTTTGAAACTCTTAGAGACAGCATTCAAATTAGATTCCTTTATGAAAATATATCCATTTATCTCTATTTTAATGTAAACTTAAAATTATCCCATTTGGGTATGTACAGATCAAGATATGGCTAAAATATAGATGCATGTTGAGTGAAAACACTTCGTCTAACATATTGCAGCACACTTTATCATCATTTTGATCCTAGTTCCTCTCTTTTGCTTAGTCCATCATTTCTAGCTTATGTTCTCATTATTTCCTCTTCATTCCTAACTCCATTTCAGCTCTATCATCCATAAACAAATTATAGTCCATGATTGATCATGAACACTAAAAACAGAACATAAAACCCATATCTATCAAAATTTTCTGCACTTTTTCCTACACCATCTTTAATGATCATTGTAACTCAAATCATCTCAAGAAAATCTTGTGAAATATTGATCATCATATATATAAAAGAAAAATCTGAATCTACCCATATTTCTCATTCACGTCTAGCATGTACCCATCCCCATTTTATGATCATTTAACTCTTAACTATCATCAAGACATGTTTCATTCAACAAATAAAGAAGAGTAATGCTTTATACTTTCTTATTTAACTCAAGATCTTCAAATAACACTTAACCCTAGCTTCTTCAGTATCATTCGATCATCAACATAAAAGGTGGAGTAGGTTAGATTCTTCCTCAAGAAGAAGACACATGATCTTTAAGAAACACATGAAAAATGATGGCAAAGTTCACAATGGTGAGAGTTGAAAGCATCATGGAAATGAAGAAGAAAAGTAGAAGATGAAGATTGTAAAAAAAGAAAGAAGAAGAAAGTACCAAATGAAAATGAAAGACAAAGAATAGTCTTTCAAATGAAGGAAATATCGTGGATGGGTGTGTGGCATGGCAAGTGACATTTGTCACTTGCCACATGTCACCTCCCTATGGTTTCTAATGGGTCTTCTTTCTCAACTAATCCATTTGTCTCCTATTTCTAATCTAATTGTCTCCCAATTTTCCATTATATTCGTCATTAAATCTTAATATCACTTATCAATAATTTCTACTACCATTTGACATTTATTTTTACCGCTATAAATCAATTGTCTTGCCACTTGGCATTTTTCTAGTCCAAAAATACTCATAATTTTAGAAAATTCTCAAATTTCACCAAAATTCTAAATCAATAATTTAATTTACCATATCAATTTTTAAGGAAAAATATTCACTATCCATATCATAATCACATTAAAAAATCATTTATACTTGGAAAATGTCAAATGAGTGGATGAACAAATCATTATAATGTGTGAAATAATCAAATTCACGTGTATGTACGCTATATTATGCATGAGCATGAAGTGCATATCTTAATTTTCTAATTGATATCTCTCATGTATAGTATTATACGGGGTTCTAACCCTTAGCACGAAAAAATGGGGTATTACAAGAACCCACGATCGTGGGAAAGGGTCTGTTTCTCACGACTGTAGGAAATCTTGTCAGAAAGTTTCTGCCACATTAACCCACGATCGTGGGAAGCACAGGGATAATTCCCATGATCGTGGGAACAAGAGGCAGAAAGAACATGTGAGTTTCACTTATTTTTTATGGTTTTATGACTTGTCTTGTGATATATAAGGGCACAAATTCCTAGGGACAAAATAGGGTCAGAAGAACTTGCCTCCTTGAGCTAAAAACATATTTAAAGCCCAGCGAGAGGTAAAGAATCAAGATTTCCATTCCAAATTTGGCAAAGAGCACACCAACTCCAAATTTTCCAAATTTGGGCAAAGAAAAGGAGGAGCATGCTTCATCTAGTTCTTATTTTGTTTTTCTCTTCTAGCATCTTTATTATGGATTGTTTAGTTGTTGGGGATGTTAATGACATTATGAGTGGTTGAGTTATAAGTAGAAATTACTTTTGAACTACTTGTTGAACTCCTAATTTGTTAGTTTGAATAAATGATGCTTTTGATGAATGTTGAGCTTATACCTTGCAATATATTGAGAAATTGAGTTGGGTAAATTATGTAGGGTTGTACAATGAGAATTGACACTCTATAGGCCTACATTCATCAAGTTAATTGATTAGTTAGAGAGAGATCTTGGCTAATTAGTTGATTACCTATCAGATAACTCCATAACTAGTTGAATTGGGGAACTAATTTTGTAGTTTGAGAGATTGCTTAATCATCTCCATTTAATTTGGCTAGGGACAATTAATTACACCTTGAGGGAGGGTAGTTAATGCATTAGGACATCTTAGGTGAGGCACAATTTAATTAACATGGTAGGAGTGAGATAAAATAGGAAAAAAAGTGATCACTAATTGTTAAATCTTGAATTCCAAGTTTCTACACTTTTGCTTTATCATTTGTTCATTGTTAGTTGTTTGATTTAGTTTAATTTTTCAATTTATATTCATTAAAATTGGTTCTTAAATAAAGAGCAACCTGAATTAAGTGGTGCCTAAGCACAATCCTTGTGGGATCGATATCTGCTTTTTACTACAAGTTACGACTCGTATACTTGTGATTTTTAGCATAAAACTAGTAGTTTGTTTTACAATCAACAATAGGCAGTCCGCATCAAATGAGAGTGTCGTTCAACTTAAGAGCATAATAAAGAGGCTACCAACTCAGTTGCAATAGTCGATGGAGTACATAGCCCAACTCTATAATGAGATGGATGAGTTGGAGGGGAGAGGTAGCACCTCATCGCAGTAACTAGAGCATCCACCTGAAGTAAATCACTTGCTAATGTAGAATTCATGTACAATATACAAAATGCACAAGAAGGGGGGTTGAATTGTGTATTCTTTTCGTGAATAAAAAAACCTTTGATATTGCTTAAAAAGAACTTTCTCAAACTATTGAATGAATACCAAAAATGTTATACAACAATAGCTATGTGGTTAAATCACAGATAACTTCTATATATACTAGAACAAGAGAAATTAAAGTGAAGAGTTAGAAGATAGACACTGCGATTTTATATTGGTTCATCTCAAACCTTGGGCTACGTCGAGTCCTCAGAGTTCGTCTGAGATTTCACTATACTTCATCAATCTACAAGTATTCTTTCCTCTCTTTCAGAACCTCTTCAGGTCTCTTACACCAAGTATTCTTTATGCTATCTTAGCATCTTCAGGCTCTTAGCCTTTTCTCTCTCACAATGTTGGACCCCGAACTTTTCGTAGAAGATTAGAACTATTGAATGAAAAATTTTGGTGATTAGTCACGAGTCAAAAACAAATGAATGAAAGTTTTTAAACCAAGAAATGATAGACAAGAGTAAAGTAGGGATTGATAAGAGTGGATAGATTCAGGATTTGTTAGGGTGTTTTCGGTTGATAAGAGATTTTTGAAATAGAAAGAATTAAGGTGAAAGTCATAAGGGAAATGAAAGCAAAAATGAAGATGAATATGTATACTAAGTTGATGAAGAATATGTACATATGTGTATGGTCGTTATTAGTGCTCATGATTAATCATGGACTGTTTTTCTTTTCAGATGATAGTGATCTGAAATGAAGTTAAGAATGAAGAGTGTATAGAGTAGGAAAAGGTGATTTTGGTATGAGTTATGTTAAGGAAAGATTCTGAAAGAAAATGGTAGATGATTTGGAAAATATTCACTGAGTATACTTCAGTCTTTTAGCCACAACATTTTCTCTAGTCATCCAAATGAGATGATTATTAATTTGGATTAAATTATAGATATATGGCTACATTTCGTATGAAGACATCAAATTTCAATTCTGTCTCAAAGAGTCTCAAAAGTTGTCATGAAGTTAAGAAATTGGTGCAGTATGTTGAATGGAAAATTTGTCTTCGGACTTTAGGGGCTAAATTGGGATTGATATAGATAGATTTTGGTAAAGTTGCCTTATGAAAAGTTGTAGATCTTTCTTTTATCTTTCCAACGGTATGTAGCAAGAAAATTTTAGGCGTCTGAGCTGAAAGTTATGCCCTTTTGATTGTTTCAGCGTTAGACTTCATCTCAGTTTGACTTTTTGCGTCTCAATTTGACCGTCTCATTTTGCTTCAGTCTTAGAATGACGTCATCATCGTCTCAAAATGACGTCATCACCATCTGCTTTATTTTTCACCCTTCAAACATTAGAATTGGTCTTTGAGGTCTTCATAAACATTGTAGCTCTTGAAATTCTCTTTCAAACCCTATAAAGAACTTCTTAATCCAATATCTGTAGGGAAAGTTATGGCAATTTTCCCAACCTTGAATCGTCTCATGATGTCATCATCGTCTGCTTTTGTTTTTGACCCCTCAGATGAAAGATTTGGCCTTTGAGGTCTTCATAAGAGTTGTAGCTCTCTTTCAAACCATATAAAGAACTCCTTAATTCGATATCCATAGGGAAAATTATGGCAATTTTCCCAACTTTGAATCGTCTGATGACGTCATCATCGTCTCAAAATGATATCATCATCGTTTGCTTTTGTTTTTGACCCCTCATATGAAAGATTTGGCCTTTGATATCTTCATAAGAGATGTAGCACTTCAAATTCTGTTTCCAACAACATAAAGAACTCCTTAATCCGATATCTGTAGGGAAAGTTATGGCAATTTTCCTAACCTTGAATTGTCTGATGACGTCATCATCGTCTCAAAATGACGTCATCATCGTCTGCTTTTATTTTTGACCCCTCAGATGAAAGATTTGACCTTTTAGATCTTCATAAGAGTTGTAGCTCTTAAAATTCTGTTTCAAACCATATAAAGAACTCCTTAATTCGATATCTGTAGGGAAAGTTATGGTAATTTTCCCAATCTTGAATCGTCTGATGATGTCATCATCGTCTGCTTTTATTTTTGACCCCTTAGATGAAAGATTTGGCCTTTGATGTCTTCATAAGTGTTGTAGCCCTTAAAATTCTCTTTCTAACCATATAAAGAACTCCTTAATCCGATATCTGTAGGGAAAGTTATGGCAATTTTTCCAACCTTAAATCGTCTGATGACGGCATCATCGTCTCAAAATAACGTCATCATCGTCTGCTTTTGTTTTTGACCCCTCAGATGAAAGATTTGGCCTTTGATTCTTCATAAGAGTTGTATCCCTTGAAATTCTCTTTCCAACCATATAAAGAACTCCTTAATCCGATATCTGTAGGGAAAGTTATGGCAATTTTCCCAACCTTGAATCGTCTGATGACGTCAACATCGCCCCAAAATGACGTCATCATCGTCTACTTTTGTTTTTGACCCCTCAGATGAAAGATTTGTCCTTTGAGGTCTTAATAAGAGTTGTAGCTCTTGCAATTATCTTTCAAACCATATAAAGAACTTCTTAATCCGATATTTGTAGGGAAAGTTATGGAAATTTTCCCAAACTTGAATCGTCTAATGACGTCATCTTCGTCTCAAAATGAAGTCATCATCGTCTACTTTTATTTTTGACCCCTCAGATGAAAGATTTGGCCTTTTATGTCTTTATAAGAGTTGTATCCCTTGAAATTCTCTTTCTAACCATATAAAGAACTCCTTAATCCAATATCTGTAGGGAAAGTTATGGCAATTTGCCCAACCTTGAATCGTCTAATGATGTCATCATCTTCTCAAAATGACGCCATCATCGTCTGCTTTTGTTTTTAACCCCTCAGATGAAACATTTGGGCTTTGAGGTCTTCATAAGAGTTATAGATCTTGAAATTCTCTTTTAAACCACATAAAGAACTCCTTAATCCGTTATCTGTAGGGAAAGTTATGGCAATTTTCCCAACCTTGAATCGTCTGATGATGTCATCTTTGTTTCAAAATGACGTCATATCGTCTACTTTATTTTTGGCCCCTCAGATGAAAGAATTGGCCTTTTAGGTCTTCATGAAAGTTGTATCTCTTCATGTCCTCTTTCGAACCATTCAAATAACACCTCAATCAGAAATTTCTACAGAAAGTTATGGCTGTTTCCCCAAAACTGGTTCAATATAATTGAGTTCCTAAACATGGTTGCTTCTTTTGACCATAACTTCTTCTCTAGACCTCCGAATGACTTGATTCTTGAACCATTGGATTCATAGGACTTTTATCTATATCTCCTCCAAGAATCATAGCTATCTGAAATGAATTGAGAAAGATTGAGTGGAAAAGGTAGGACGGGTACAATGAGTATGCTCTTAAGTATTATGAACTGGTGTTATTTCACTAAATATACTTCAGTATTTTGATGATTTTGGGATCAGTAGAACTCCAAATTAAATGATTTCGGTGGCATTAGGAACGTAAGATAACGGAGAACATCTTTTTAGAAGAAAGTGTTGTGTAAGATTGTTTAAGGATATTTTTGGCAAGACAGTTAAGTTTAAAAGAACATAAGCTTATAAGGAAGGATAAAATGGACTTTTTGGACTCATTAATGGCATAATTGGAAAA
>JANZLH020000314.1:28879-40622 GCA_026770325.2 Erythroxylum fimbriatum
AAGAAACAACTAACTATAAGTGAAACCTGAAATAAAAATATTTACAATTATATTTATATTGCATATATAGAATTTAACATATACATCAAATATAAGTGAAATTAAAAGAAGAGGTGTAATAAATACCTAAAACTTCATTCAATCAAATACTTGCTCAAATTGAATTAACCCTTAGTTGGGTCGTCCGTGCTAGGCCCAAGCCCGAACCTAGAAAGATGCATGGGTCGATCGGCCCATTCCTCAACATTGACCTAATCCCTACAGGTATTCACTATATAAACTCATTATCTCACCATGAAAAAGGTACGACTCCAGAACCCTACTTTTCTCTTCAGAAAACTACTAAAACCCTCATAGAAAAACTGACTTGGGCGTCGGAGGGGCCTCCCGGGAATCAATCCCCGGCGTGCCTTTATTTGTTTTGCAGGTGTTTAGCAGCCGCGTTCACACAGAATTATGGATTCAAGCAATAACGTTCAACCTCAGCAAAATCTGGCTGAACCAACCCTAATTCTCATTTAGTACAAAGTCCTCATCATTGAGAGGAGCCTTATCAACACCATCATTCAAATTCATTGCATTAAATAACATATCAATACTTCTCATCCAATATTAGCTTCCAAGTCAGTCTTATCTATCAAACCAGGTCCCTTAAAAACTCAGTTGGCCAAAAGATTGATATGACTAATACAAATTGGATCTACAAGACTTCTTGTTCTATTAAGAGTCCTAGTAAACAAATGAAAATAAATTATTAAGAAATTATATCCAATTTAATAATGATAATAACTAATGTTTTCTAAAGCTTTAAATTGTTTTAAACAAAGAAAAATTCATTTAATCTTTTGTGCTCTAATCTATTCCTTTTCTTGGAATGGATGAATTCAAATGTGCTCCAATTCCTTTCATACATGTTGCACTCACACATTGACTCATAATTTGAATTGTAAACCTTTAAAATTCTGGAGCACCACTTTCGAGTTGATCCTACCAAGTTACCATAAGTTCATTACTGATAATGATTTTGCTTATAAAGCAATCGAAAGATGATTGCAAATCAAGTATAATTCTTTTTATTAGACTCTTTATGTTGCACATTTCATTAACTTGATGTTAGAAAATATAGGAGATGCTAGGTATTTTCCTATTATTAATGAGAGTATGCAGATAGCAAAAAAGGTGACCAAGTTCACCTACAATCGTGCATGGTTCCTAAATTTAATGGAAAATTATTTCACCAATGATAATAATTTGTTTTGTCCTGTTATTACAAGATTCGAAACTAATTTTTTTATCACTCACAATGTTTTATTTTGATGAAGAAAGAGTTGAGACAAATGTCTACAAGTGATAAATAGGTTGTAGCTTGGCATGCTAGGTCTAATGCTAGATTGGAGGTTTTTGGAATTATAATTGAAGATAATGAATTTTGGTTCCAATGTTAATTTATCATCCGAGTTTATGAGCCTTTGGTGAAGGCACTGTGTCTGGTTAATAGTGATGAGAAGACAACAATAGGTTATTTTTCTGATGCTATAGAGAGGGTGACGGAAGCAATCAAGACCAATATGAAAATAGACATTCTTTGTACGTACCTTATCTTATAATCATTAATGAGAGATGAGAAATATAATTATACTTTCTTTTGATTGCAACTGAGGCATTTTTTAATTCTAATGTCTATTTTAAACCAAGTGTTTCAAATAAGTTAAAGTTAATAGGAGAATGCCATTAACTATTACAACAATTATTGCCTATAAGATGAGGTAAGATCTTCTAAGCTCATAAATGGAGATTTATGAGGATGCTTCTGGTGATTTTAGGATGCCAATTGCTATTCGTCAAATAGACAAACTTAATTCAGGTATATATTTTTTCACTTTTATTACTTGTTAAGAATTAATCATCACTTTATTTTGTTTATAATATTTCTTTTGTTGCCTAACAATTGCTTGGTAGGACTAATTTGAAAGTAGTGTTCTAGATTTCATTAATTACTCATTTATATTTTATTAATGTCCAGTCTTAATAGAACAATGACAAGGAACAATTTAGAGATAATAAATAAGTGTAATATGAATATCATAATTATAATTTTATTTGCAATGTATAATTATCCTATAGATTTTATGTAACACCATACTACCATAGAGTATATACCAGAACATCCTGAGGACATTCCAGTACATAACCTATAATAATGGCATGTTAGAGCAGTCATGTTCTTTTATAAGGCATCGTAAAGAATGACATAATAATTAAAAACCCAAAATACCTCATTTCATTCCATAAAAACTGAATATACATTGTAGCTTTACAAAACATCCATATGTGTACATTATCAAAACTAATCAGAGTTTACATCTCTGTATACCTAACATGCTACATACATGAGGAATTATGCAAAACTTTTATCTAAGTCCTTCAGTCTCAGCTGACATACCTTTGAGTCGTGTCTTCTATTCAAAATCAATGTTAGCTTTCTTCTTGTTTGACTTAGAAGCTATATCGTCTCTCTCAATGTTGCAATTTCGGTGAGTTTTGCAAACTCAGTGAGTTAATAATCTTCGATGGTTTACTCATATCATATAGCACATCAACTTATGCAATCCCATAATTTACATCATTTCATTTATCATCATGTAGCATCATAAAGCTCTCTTATTCACAATTTCCACATTGCTCATTCAACACAAAACAATAATACATTTCAATCATTCAAAACAAAAATATTAAGTGTATATGCAATGCTCATGAGACTCATTTCTGATTATTACATTGTTGTGATCGAGTGCCTATAACTATCCCGTATCTATTGTGGATATCGGGCTCATTGATAACTATTCCTTATCTGTTGGGGATATAGCGTTTATTATACATAGCGAGCCTTTGGCTCTTAATCACATTTTGAGCTTTAAGTTCTTTTTTGTGGCTAATCAGGTCACAATTGCCATTATCTATTCACGCATTCGTGTAATGAATTGCATCAATTCACATAAGATCAGTCAGTCACTTTACACATTCACTTTCACATGTCATAAGACCTAAGTCCGGCATTCAACAGTTATGTTGAGTACACTTATTTCTGTCAGATTCACATACAAGGAGCACTTCCAATATCTAATTCATGCATCAAACGCCTCAGACATTCAATGTCCGGAATCAATACAATCGCATTCACATAATAATTCAATACAGAATTTAAAACAAACACATAATCGAGTCAGACCATCTAGGTTACTCACCGTTTGTTTCAGATAGCTATTGCCTCGAAGTCCTGGCGACGTCTGGATGTTGACGCTCTAAATGCTCTTCTATAACATGCAACATACATTTACACATATTACAAATTTGCACAATTGTATAAGTATTCACTTTTGCACATATGTATATATGGATTATGTACAATGCATGCTCAATGAATGTTTCCTTTATTCCCATCACATGATCATTCATACTTCAAAACTCATATATGTCTAATCTGAACTTAGGTTTACACCTCAATAAAACAAATTTATTCTAAGTTCATCGCCCGATCAATCATTGCAGTTTTTTCTCAAAACAGATTTTTGGGTCTATTTTGTATGGTCATTAAGACAAGGAAAAATGAAGTATTTAGGTATCACCTTCTTCTAAACAAATGTTCCCATATGTCTTAAGTTTCTAATGACACTAAGTTATCACAATTTGGTTCGGTATTCTGCAATTTATACACAAAAACTTCAGACTGTACTTAAACTGCAACTACACTCAGTACTTATTTTCAAGCCAACTTTTGAAACTCTTAGAGATAGAATTAAAATTCAATTCCTTCATGAAATTTGTATCCATATGTCTTTAGTTTAATCTAAACTTAAAATCATTCCATTTGGATATTTATAGATCAAGTTATGGCTAAAATACAAATGCCTATTCAGTGAAAACACTCCATTTAAGAAATTTCAGCACACTTCATTATTTTCATCCCAAACTCATCAATCAATTATTATCAATCCTTTACTAACGGATTCAAATTGCTATTAAATTTGGGGGAGAGGAAAAACAATGTGTAAGGAGTTTCTAGTTTAAATTTCAAGCCAATCGGATGTCCGGAGAACTTATGATCAAAAGAGTGAAGGGTGTTGAAATATGTTGAAAAGAATAGCACCTTCATTGTCAAGTATGATCGTGCACTTCTTGCTGATTCTTCTATGTCACGATCTTGCTTGTGCACGATCGTGCACTATCTGATTTCTCCTTTTCGTCACGATCGTGCTTGTGCACAATCGTGCAACTCCCAGATAATCCTTTCTGTCACGATCGTGCATCTGCATGATCGTGCAAGTCCTTTGGGGTTTCCTCTCTGTCACGATCGTGCTTCTACACAATCATGCATATTTTTCATCACTTCTTCATCTCTTTTGCTTAGTATATCATTTCTAACTTATGTACTCATTATTTCCTCTTCATTCCTACTTCCATTTCAGCTCAACTCATTCAAACACAAATCAAAATCTATGATTGATCATAAACATAAAAAATACAACATATCATATACTCACATTCATCATATTTTTAGTATATGTTCATCTTCGTTAACACCTTCATTTCATCTCCAACTTATCATTTTAATTCTTCCTATTTCAAGTCATCACATTACACTAGCCTTTTCTTTAACTCCTACTCACTTTAATCCATCTCTATAACACCTAACGAGATCCACGTATATAAACAGTGAAAATATAGCATAAGCATATCATCATTTCATGAAATTTCTGCACTCTTTTTAGATCATCATAATGATCTTTCCATCTCAAAAATCATCTCAAAAATAACTTATGAAAGGTTAATCATCTCATATGTAGAAATAAGGCATTTATATGCACTATTCATAACTCACGATGCACATGAATAATGACCGTTAGTCTCAATATCATTTAATCACCATATTTGTTTTATATTCAAACAACCCATAAGAATTAACACGTTACTTACTTGGTAAAACTCCAAACTCTTCAAAATCACATAATACAGGATCATCAACAGTCAAAGGTTGTAGGGTTTGCTCTTTTAGTGACAGTGAATAAGATAACAAAATGAAAGTAGCAAGTGAAAGGTGAGAACAAAGCTTGTGTTGTTAGGGCAAAAAGAAAGGTTCATAGGTGAAGAAGATGAAGAACGAAATGAAGAAAAATTTAACAAAAGGTGAAAACAAATGAACACAGTGAAAGACAAATAACAATGAAGATGGTCTTTCACCTGGGAGAGTTTCGTGGGTTATAGCATGTGGTGTGGCAAGTGCGACATGTCACTTTCCTATAGTCTCTCCTTGTTCTTTTATTTAACTAGTCCATTTGTCTCCAAATTCTACTCAAATTTTCTCCGAATTCTCAATATCATATACTCAACAAATTCTAATACCATTAGCCAATTATTTCAACTGCCATTTACCATAAATCAATTACCTTACCACTTAGCATTTTACCTAATCCAAAAATACTCATAATTTCATAAATTTCCTAAATTTCACCAAAAATTCCAAATCAATAATTATACTATCCAAAACAATTTTCAATATAAATAATCCACAATTCTCTATATAATTACATTTATAAATCAATTATACCCGGAAAATGTCAATAAATGCATGTACAATCATTTTAATGTGTGCAATGAGTACTAATCACATGTGTGTGTATGCTATATTATGCATGAGCATGAAATGCACTTTCTAACTTCTCAATAAACTCTCACGTACACTAATCTAGGTTTCTAGCCCTTAACATAGGATAACGGGATGTTACACAACTACCTTTATGTTATCATACATTCATGTAATGAAATGCATCAAATCACATAAGATCAATCAGTCACTTTATTTCACTTTACACATTCACTTTCACATGTCATCAGACCTAAGTCTAGCATTCAACAGTTATGTTGAGAATCACTTATTCCTTGCTCATTCACATTCAATGAAGCACTTCCAATATGTCCACATTTATCAAACTCCTCGAACGATTAATGTCTGGAATTAACACATTCACATTCACATCAATAATAATTCAGTACAGATGCTTAAAAAATAATTAATTAAGAGAAGACCATCTAGGTCGACTCACAGTTTACTCCAGGTAGCTATTGCCTCAAAGTCCCGACAACGTCTGGATGTTGTTGCTCTAATTGCCCTTCTATATCATGCAATACATACATATTTACACATTACTAATTTGCACATTTTCATGAATACTCAATCATATACATATGTATATATGACATGTATAATGCATACTCAATGACAATCCCGGGTATATTTCGTTAATTCACATCTTATGTTCATTCATATATCATTTCTTGCGAAACTTGATTTCCTAAGTTCCCCAATCAACCAACTACCAATCCTTTCCTAGTGAATTCAGATGACTATGAAATTTGGTGGAGAGGAAGGATAATGTGTGAGGAGTTTGTAGTTCATATTTCAAGTCAATCGAAGGTTCGAAGAAAAAGTTATGGTTAAAAGAGTGAAGGGTGTTTAAAATTGTCAAAAAACGTTGCACCTTCACTGTCATGATTATGCTTGTGCATGATTGTACCCTTCTTATTGATTCCTCTCTGTCACGATCATGCTTATATACGATCGTGCACTACTCGACATTTCCTCTCTGTCATGATCATGCTTATGCACGATCGTGCACTACCCAAGCATGATCGTGCAACTTCGTTGAGGTTTCCTTTCTAGCACGATCGTGCACTATTTGATGGCTTTTCTCAAAACAGATTTTTGGGTCAATTTTGCATAGACATTTTGACAAGGAAAAAGAAGTATTTAGGCAATACATTCTTCTAAACAAATGTTCCCATATGTCTTAATTTTCTAGTGACACCAATTTCATGCAGTTTTTTCAGTATTCTGCAAGTTAAACCTAAAATACTACATACTGTTCCCAAACCAAGACAACACATTCTACTCAACTTCAAGCCAAAATTTGAAACCCTTAAAGACAAAATTACAATTTGATTCCTTATGAAAATCTAAACTTAAAATCATCCCATTTGGATATATACAAATCAAGATATGGCTAAAATACAGATGCATGTTCAATGAAAACGTTACAGCTAACATATTCCAACCATTCTCTTTCAATTTTTTTTAGATTTTCAACTCCTCTAACATGATCATTTACCACTAACTATCATGTGATTTTCACACCTAAAAACTCTATTCTACCCCTCCTTCTTCAACCCTAACCCTATCTTCATAATTCTTCACATTTTCTACATCACTTCTCTCTCTAAGCCTTAGCAAACACTCTCAAATCCTTTCCCCTTATCTCTTCAATTTCTTTAGACCTCTCACTTGTTTTTGCATCTTTACTCTAGATCTCACTCTCTTCTTCATATATTTCATCACTTCTATACATATCTTACATTTTGAAGTAGTTTTATATAATTTCATGCTCATTTTTTTCCATTCACAGTTTTAGACTTTTTGTGGTACACTTCGGTGTGTTTTTGGTCTATTTTGCAAATCTACACTTAAAAATGGGGGCAAAAATCAAGCAAAGCACAAAATGCTATCAATCCAAAGGAAACACATCAGCAGAGGGGAGTGGAGCATGGGATAGAGCGACAAATTTTGGAGCTCCTTTTTTGATTTATTTAGAAGATGAAATGTACTCAACTTCACAAACTTTGCTATAGAATTATTAGTGCTCCTAGGATTTTTTATTTCGATATCTTGGATGATCTAGGATTAAAGGAAAAGTTTGAGACTTTGAGTAGTAACGTTCAATAGGATAAGTTTATTACTTTTAACTACATTGTTTATAAAGAATTGACCTTTAAATTTTACACTACTCTTCAATTTGCATTGTAGGATCCAACTGAATTTTGGTTTCATATGGTGGGTTTCCTAGTTCAAACATAATTGAAAAGCATGAAGATTTTCGAGCCATAAGGTACCGAAAGGTTTTAATTGGATTGGATTCTTTCATTATTAGAAATGCAAATAATAATGTCATCCTTAGTCCTTAACATTTTTTATTGCATAAGTTCTTGTGTCAAACTGTGTTTGATAAATCAAAAAATAATAAATGTTCTAGGAAGGAATTATTCATTTTGTGGTGCATGGATAATAACGTTAAAGTTTGCTCAATGGATCACATTTTTCAATCTATATCTACTGCCCTTAAAAAGAAAAATGGCCATCTTGGTATGGGTTATATTGTCATTGCATTTATTGATCATTATAGTGTGAATGTTGATGGACTAATAGTTGTCTTTCCTGAGTTTTTCAATCTTACACACTTAAGACGAGCTAAAATTTGGCAGTCGATCACGTGGGCCTCCGAGATGTCAGCTGTAAAACACATGTGAAACACAAGATAAGGTAGACTAGTTTGAGCTCTGTACCACCTCAATAGTAAAATAAAGACTCAACTAGTGAAGAGACCGAGGATCATAAAGAGGTAGGTTAGGAGAAGGTCCTTAACGTGGTTTCAGAAAATAACAAATTGTTAAAGGAAATGGCATAAGAACAACAACAACAACGATGTGACATCAAGAAGATCTTTAGATACTTTGCTGATTAGGGTGTTATTCCATCTCCAACCCCATCAACACCCCGATTTCCTTAACGACATGCTCTTACCCTTTCCTTATTTTTTGTCTTGTTATTTTTATATATGTGTTGTTTGCTCTCTTACATTAAGGACAATGTGTTGTCTAGAGGATTTGCATTGACATATCATCGTGAGTGTGAATTTTGCATACCATATTGTTAACTTTTGATTAGGTTAACATGGTGTGAGCATATATATGAATTGTGTCAATGGCAATAACTTGATGGAAGTAGTTTAGCTTTGAACATAGTCATTGAATTTGTAAAGGCATATTGGCTTGTGAATTTTATGTTTTAAGTATCTTTGGTTTAATATGCATGTTAATTAGGATATGACGTTAGTTTATTCACTTTAACAAATTTGTTGTATACATTTATAATTATAAGTTAGTTGAATAAGTTAGTATTATTAGTATTTTTTCATGAGGATGATTGACTAAAAAGAAATGAGGTAAGCTATAAGTAATTGATAAAAAATGTCTTAAATGAATAACTATGTCGTTGGCCCTTTTAAAACAAATATTAGGTTATAAATAGAGTTACTAGCTAGTTGAGAATGTAATATAGCTGAGCAACCGAGGGCATTCATGACAAAATGTTTTTCATCATGTCAAAAGGCTATAATGATATTCCAACCAAAATAATTAATTGAACAAATAAAAAAAGTGATGCTTCAATAGATAATTCCTACTGATCTTTGAAAATAGAAAAAATTTCATTATGAGATACTTAATGATTGTTACAATTTTGATTTATTACTAATTATCAATGTTTGTGTACAAGTGATTTAGGTGAATGAATATGATGTTAATGTTTTGATTAATATATATATTTAATCCAAATTCATGCCCTAAAGTGGCTGATGTAAAAGCTCCTTCTGCCCCTTTGAGTGTCTGCACGTCTGCCCGATGCAGGCCACAACCATGGCCCTTTAGACCACGGTTGTGGGCCACATCCAAGCCTTCTGTCACAATCGTGGCATGCAGGCCATGTCCTGGGCTTCTGTCACAATTATGGCATGTGGGCCACAATCGTGGGCCAACTCTGGTGCTTCTATCACTATCGTGGCCTGTTATGCCACGATCATGAGTCGTTGTTTTGGCCTGAATGTCTCTGAAACTTCTCTGTTCTTCAATATTGACCCTGAAACACTAACAAACACATCAAGGTACCTTTAAAACATAATATTTAAGCTTAAAGACTTGTATTAACCCATAAAAACACTTAATCACAAATAATTAACAAACTAACACAATTCTAACCTAAACATATACTAAACGATTGAATTAACAATTAAATACACATCAAACTAAGCCATAAAACATGATGCAATTTACACTTATCAACATCCCCACACTTAAACGTTTGCTTGTCCTCAATCAAACAAGACAACAAACACACAAAATTATAAAGCACACAATGCAATAATGAGACAATGACTTTAACTTCATGAAATAAATTTAACTTTAAACATAATCATTCAAGTTATTTCAAATCATTAACATGCAAAATCCACATCTAGGGGCTCTAGACTAAACATACATATTAATCAAAACTCAAATGTCAAGTTACTCAACCTTTCAATTGTACACACACATTAATAATTCTTTGGTCATTCAAACTTTGTAACTACTCCTAAGTACACATTTATGAAAAGTCAAGCTATTTACAAGTTCGGTAGGTTTTATTAGAAACACTTTTTTTTATTTTATTGAACATGGACCTAGTCTTTTTACTCAAAGGCAAACATTGGTGATAAATGTCGATCCGATTACTCGACTAATTTTTAAGCTGCTTAGTTGAAACGTCATTATAGCCTTTTAATGCGGTGGCACATATTTGCGATGCGTGTCGATCCAGTTACTCAGCTGTATCACATTCTCAACTGGTTACTAGCTCTATTCATAACCCGAAGGCCAACGGAATAGTTATTTATTTAAAATTAACAAAAAAATTTAATTTTTTTTACCTTTTTGCTTAAGTTATTCTTTTTCATGAAAAAAAACTAGCAAAGCTACTTTAGTCAAATGACCTCAAATTATGAATGAATGTGACAATTTAAGGGGTGAAAAACTCACACTAAATCCTAATTAACTTACATATTTAGCTAAAGAACCCAATTCACTAATTTTACGAGCTAATGACTCTTCACAACCTAATAGACTATGTTCAAAATTGCATTAATTTAAATCAATCTAATCCATTGACATATTCACACAATTCACAAAATGCAACCTAACAGACTATCATACAATATGCAGAATTCAAATTCAAAGAAAAACATATAACACTCCCTATACTTGAACAACACATCGTCCTCAATGTGAGAAGGAGACAAACAAACATACACGAAAAGAAGAGACATAAAATAAAGTAAAACCAAACCATAAAATAAAATAAAGACTAAATTTAAAGAAAAAGGGTTAGAAACAAAGCCGCATGGTGATGGAGGCGGGGATGGTGTTGGAGGTGGCAGTTGAATGCCTTGAGCCTGTGGTCTTATCTTGGAATTGCTCAAAGAAAGTGAGAGAAGTAGTGATCCCAGATTAATTCAAATTATTAAAGTTTTATTGAAAGTTCAAAACAACGCAAACTAAACCTAACAATTTCAATTGAGCTACTAACATGCTAATTTATGGTCATTAGCTTGACCTTACATCCATGGAGGTGTCTTAATTGTTCGAACATAAGGACTTGATGGACTAAGTGTTGGATCTCAAATTGTTCTTGGAAGTTAGAACTATTATATATGAAATGTTGGAGGTTAAAAGTTGGAAAATATAGTTGGAACATGTTCATTGAGCATACTTCGATGTTTTGAGCATAACGTTTTCTCTAGTTATTGAAATGAGACGATTTTTGATTTGAATTAAACTAGAGAAATAGGGCTACAGATTATTTAATGAACTCAAGTTCTAATTCAATCTCTAAGAGTAATTTTTGGATGAAAATTGAGCACGAAATATTGTTCCATTGTAAGGATAGTTTGGAAATGTTTGGGTTATAATTTTCAAATTTCCAAACCAAATTGAATGATTTTGGTGTCATTAGAAAATTAAGACAATGAGGAACATTTTTCTAGAAGGACGTGTTAGCAAATTCCTTCAATTGTTCTATGATAATTAGTTAAGAAGTTAGAAGTAT
>JANZLH020000315.1:0-15710 GCA_026770325.2 Erythroxylum fimbriatum
CTCATTCACTTAACTCTCATAATCCATACAAATTTACTCAAATATCATTGAAATTTCTCCAATTCACATTACCCAAATAAAACATTTAACACCACTAATTCCTCATTTAATTTCATTTAATCAAATCAAATTTCCAAGGAAATTCGGGGTCCAACACATGAAGAGTATTGTCTAGTATTGAAGGACGAATTGCCATAACAATAGACATGTGGACAACGGAAAAACAAAAGAAGGGTTACATGGCAGTGACGACCATTATATTGACAATGATTGAACGTTATGCAATAGACTTTTAAGGTAATATATATTTTTAATATTGTTATCAATTTTTTATTTTTTATGAATTTATGATCAATGGTTGTAATATTTGTTCATGATAGTTTCATTTATGTACCAACACCACATATAAATGAAAAATTGGCAAACGTGTTGAACTACTGTTTGATGAATTTGAATATCGACAACAAAGTATCCACCATCACAGTCGACAATTGTAGGTAAGTTATTGGTTAGAGGTAAGTTATTTCATATGCGTTGTTTTGTGTATATTCATAACTTGATTGTGAAGGATGGGTTGGAGACGATAAAGGAAGCAATAGATTGTATTCGGAATAGTGTTCTCTATTGGAGTGCAACTCCTAAAAGAGTTGAAACTTTTAAAGATGGTGCACAAATTCTATGCATTCCGAGTTCAAAGAAGTTGGTTTTGGATTGTCTAACTAGATGGGACTCAACCTTTAAGATTTTGGAGCCAGCAATCCCATATGCTGAGGTGTTTATTAGACTAGTCGAAAGGGATTCTCAGTATACCTGTGTGTCAATAAAAGATCAATAGGACTTGGCTAGAGAACTTTATATGAAGTTGAAATTATTTTATGATGCAACTGAATTGTTTTCAGGAACAAAATATACAACTTCGCACAGTATCTTTAACACTATGTCCAACATAAAGCATGTTTTATCAATGTGGATGTTTGACTCCAATGAAGTTATTTGAAGTATGGCAGAGCGGTTAGCTGAGAAGTTGAATTCTTATTGGTCTAAGGTTTTGACTTCTTATTGGTCTAAAGTTGGAGATATTATTACAGTGTTATATATGTTAGACTCGAGATATAAAAATGGACGGGGTTGAATATATTTATAGTGCATTGTAGGGTGGTGAAGCTCAAGAGCGTGTACATACCATGAAACAATTATGTTGTCAATTGTTTAATGATTATCAAGTCAAAATGCAACAAACTCATGATCAGGATTTTAGTAGTGCAGACAGTTCCACTCCGACTTCAATTTCAGGTTCGACATCATCTTCTAACCCATTATTGACATATTCTCTTTCACATTTTTTGAAAAAGAAAAGGGCTAGGACTTATTATAATATGAAAGAGTTTGATAAATATTTTTCCGAAGATTGTGTTTTTGAAACTGAAGGTGAGCACTTTGATATATTGTCATGGTGGAAGAAGTCTGGAATTAATTATCCAACATTGTAAGTCATCGTACGAGACTTGTTAGCGATCCCATCATCCACCGTTACTTCAGAGTCTGCATTTACTACTAGTAGTCGAGTTATTACTTCTCATTATGCCTAACTTCCCAACGCACCATGGAAGTTCTTATGTTTGCTCAAAGTTGGTTAAATAATGAAGATATTTCCGAAGTTTCATTAAACCACTTTACCCGGAAAATACCATGAATGCATGCCAAAATACGTCTGCACAATTAAGCACATATGAAATAATTTTCCGTTAATCTTCTAACCCTTAATTTGGGGCGTTACAATATTGATAGTAAATTCCTTTCTTTTTGATATATTAATTTTATCTATTTTTATATTATCTTATCTAATATTGTGTTTTTAATTTTCCTGCAGTCATATGTATTAATGCAGAGATGACTAGTGAAATTAATCAACCAATTACACGTTATTTTGATTAAATATATGAAGATGAAGGTATATTTATTTTTCTTTTAATTTTAATATTACATTACTAAATATTCTTTTTATTTTAATATTACATTACTAAATATAATGTTTGTACATACAGATGATTTGATTCAAATTGTTGACGATCCTAGCAACAAGTACAATTTGATGCTCTCTTAGTCTTCACTCTTCAGTATCCAATGTCCAAACTTCATATGCCCGACATGATGTTATCTTAATTTTAAAAATTGTATCATTTCTTGTAAAATGATTTGGATAATCATTTGTGCGCAACAAAATTTTCTATAATTAATGAATTTGGTTTTATCAATTCTCTCTTATAATAATTAATACATTATTTAAGTAAAATTAAAATTTGTAATTAATTGAATTGAAATTCCCAACTATAATTAACTTAACGAATTTTCCTACAAATTCCTAATCAATTGAATTAAAATTCCTAATTAATTAGTTATTTATATATAATCACATGTTTCAATGCAAGGTTATTATTAAATTCAAATTAATCAATTCAACTTTGTATTTTTAACATATTAGTGTCAATGTAACTTCAAGTAATTAAAATTAAGTTATTAATTTTAATCTTTTAATTGCTTATATTTTTATTTTTAATTATACATTAATATATTTTTTGTTGGAGTCCTTACTACTTGGTAAATTTTCTAAAGTATAGAATGTGACATATAGCATTTTTTAATCAATTTTATTTATTAAAGTTTATTTATTTTATTAAAATGTTTGTAAGAGAGTGTGTTTGTGTAGTAGAGACAGATATACTCTAATAAGAGACAAGTCGACAATAACGACCTCATAACTTTTACACAGTACTAACAAAACACTGACTACCATTGGGTCTCTTGACTCGAAATTTTTACGAGTTGAAGAATTGGCTCGTTCAACTTGATAATATCCTACAAATTCACTTTCTCACAATATAAAAATAATTATAGTAAATTTTAATAAAAGTAATAATTTATAAAAAATCAAAAGTATTTATAAAATGTATTTTAGTTTTAATAAAATAATAGTTATTTTCAATATAATATACCTCACGTATATCTTTCTATAAGTCAATTACTTTTATATTCTTTTGAAATTGATACATTAGGATTAATAAAGTGATTGATTCATTCTAAGATTTATATAAACACATATACGCATAATGTATGTCTTGTGTAAATATGAAATATAAAATAGAAAAGTTTAAATGTGTTAAGAGTAATCACGACATTAATTTATTTTAATATGTGTAATAAAAATATGAAATTTTACAATGATCATTTAATAATAGATATAATATGAAAAGACAATAATATTTATAGAAGTAAAAAATCAACAATAACTAAAAGTTACATGTATAATTATTATTTAAAGTATATAATTTTGAACAACAACATCGGTTAAGAGTTTATAAATTATAAGTTTGAAAATATTATATTATAAACTTAATATACGTATTTTTTAAAAATCATATTAAAAAGAATTATAATAATTTTTTAAACACGTAAAAATAATATTTGAAATAAATTGTACTTAGATATTAACTTTTTTACATTTACATTATAATTAATTGTTATAATAAAATTTCAAAGGGAATAATTATAACAATATTATCATAGCTACACATTTTTAATAAATATGATAATTTTTAAATATATATATATATTAAAAATAGTTTATATCATTAATTTTGTATAAATATTTTGTATAATTTATAGGTAATTCCATCTTACTCTTTATTATAAATGGTTATGCTATAATTTATAATTTATAAATTCAAAAGGAACATTTTAAGCTATGTGTACGTGACTTTATTGATGATGCTTAAAGGGTGTGATTGCCTTTTGTCGTAATTGTCTTACGTGTTTGCAATGGTGCGTGGTACAGCTTATTGTAAATCATTTCCTGACATGCATTTGCCTGGAGAATGGCATCTCGCTACTTCTGGTGGAATGCTACAAAGAAGTTCTTCACAATTGGGCTTGTAGGAATTACTGTTCGAGATCGATTTGGAAGCATTGTTCCGGTGCGGGGAAATTCCATGTCTCCCACATTTAACCCCAGAACCAACACTTCCGGAGGCTTGTTTAGTGGTAATACTAAGTAAAGACAAAGTGGTATTTCTCAATGGTGGACTTTGATCATTTGATTGTCATTTTGGCCGCAGATGACTATGTTTTGGTGGAGAAGTTTTGCCTTGAGAAATACAAGTTCTCACATGGTGATGTCGTAGTTTTTTGGTAGGTCTTGCTTTTGTTTATCTTATCCCAGTTCGTTCAAGTATATATATGTCTTATTGTTGGTTGATTCTGAAATAATTCCAGAAGGGTTGGAAATTTGAAGATCCTATCTTCCAGCTTTAATGTCATTATGCAATGTCATGATTGAGTTGGAAATTTGAAGATCCTATCGGCCCACTCTAACGTCATTATGCAATGTCATGAGTGTATATTACTGCAGGATTCTTGCTGTGCTTCTATCTGATGTTGCTTTGGTTGCATGCTTTTGTAGGTCCCCGAGTAATCACAAGGAAAAATATATTAAGAGAATTATCGGCTTACCTGGCGACTGGGTTGCAACTCCTTATTCATCTGATGTGATTAAGGTCCCAATAGGGCATTGCTGGGTTGAGGGAGATAATCCAAGTTCTAGCATGGATTCTAGGTCTTTTGGTCCGGTAAGTTACTGCAATAGTTCCTTGTCTTTGTAGGATTTGGTTTGAATGCAATGATGCTATAACATTTGTCATAAAATAAAAGTTCCCAGTTTTCCTCAAGATACAAAGTTGAAGGGTGGCTGTTATGTTTGTTCTCGTGCTCAATAGTCCCTGGAACATACATGTCCGTTTTCCTTGTTGATATTTGTTACTCTCTGTCTAACTCGAAGGAGCTATTTGCTGCAGATTCCTTTGGGTTTAATCAATGGAAGGGTAACCCACATTGTCAAGCCTCCTCAAAGAATTGGTAATATTGAAAGAAGAGTATCTGGAGACAGAATTTCTTCACTATAGTTGAACTTTGAATCTCCTGGGAATATCATGTTTCTCTGGAGTCACTTTGTCATCATTCATTTACGGGATGCAACTATTTTGCCTCCCACAAGGCCAAACCTGTGATAAAACAATTTTTTGGATGATTTTTTGCAACTGTTTTGTTGTGCTTCTACATATTAGCTTAGCCTAAATGAATAACAGAATTTGAAAAGCATTGGACAAGCTTACTAAATTAAATATGGATTCTGCCATTGCAAATCTCAGTGTGATTTGATCTTATCACATGAACCAAACATGCCATAATTTAATAAGCTGTGATTTGATCTTACTCTTTAAATACCAGTGTTCACGGAACCAAACAATGGAATAGAAATTTTTTATCTATTCCATGCCTTAAACCAAACAAATTAATACACATTCTATTCTATTCCTCACCTTTTCTATTCTAAAGAATAATTATTCTATTCCCACTCTATTCTATTCCGTGAACCAAACATGCCATTAGTTATTTGTTAATCCAGAAATCATTATCAAGCAAGACTTTTTTGAAAGAAGATACCTCACTTTTTTGGCAAGAAGATACCTGAAAAGGTACAAGGATTCATATAAAACAGATCCAGAAGGAGACAGAAATATGCAAATTGGCTTGTTTAAGATTACTGATCTCTCAGGTGGCTGTTCATTTACCTGGAAATTTGTATTCTGAACCAAATGTCAGAATCAAGTCACCATCTGATATTTAGTCTCAAATTTTATTTCTTTCATTTGGTTTTTGTTTTTGTTTTCATTTTTCCCTTTCTCAAATAAAATTTCATACGAGCAGGATAGAGGGCTTTAATTATTTTCCTTTTCTGCTTTGAAATGACCTCAGAATTTGCAGAACAAGATGAAGCATTCTAATTCAAGTTCTTGGCAGTTCTTCTTAAAGCTTGCATGGTTTCTACTCTCATGCTTGACCACTAGCTTGAAATCCACAAATGGAGCTACTTCATCAAACGAGATTGATCGACTTGCCTTACTAGACTTCAAATATCTGATAACAGAAGACCCTTTTCAGATCATGAATTTGTGGAATGACTCGATCAATTTCTGCAGTTGGACAGGTGTTTCATGTAATCCAAGTAATGGAAGAGTCGTGGTATTGAACCTGCAGTCTCAGAAATTGGTAGGCTCTATTCCACCTTCAATAGGAAACCTTACATATCTGACAGGAATCAATGTCAGGAACAACAGTTTTTATGGAGAAATTCCTCCGGAAATCAGTCGTTTACTGTACTTGCAGCATATCAATTTAACCTATAACTCTTTCACAGGGAAGATTCCTACTAATATTACCAACTTAATGGATCTCAGAGTACTTGCTTTTGCTTATAACTACTTCATTGGTAACATTCCACTACAGCTTAGGTATTTGTCAAGGTTAGTTGTCCTTGAACTTGGAGCTAACAACCTGACAGGAACCATACCACTTTGGATTGGAAACTTCTCTTCTTTGATTGGTCTTTCACTTTCCTCTAACAATTTCCATGGAAGCATACCTGATGAACTTGGGAAGCTATCAAATTTGGGTTTCTTTCAGCTTTCTGGCAACTTATTCTCTGGTACGATTCCTCCTTCAATCTATAATGTTTCTTCCATATACTACTTCTCAGTTGCTGAAAACCAGCTCCAGGGACAGCTGCCAGTAGATGTAGGCCTTGCTCTTCCTAATCTCCAGATATTCGCTGGAGGAGTAAACAACTTCACAGGGCCTATACCTATATCATTCTCCAATGCTTCAGGACTTCTGGTGATTGATTTTGTTAGAAACCTCTATAGAGATTGCCTTGTATTGATAGTAAATCGGTACAATATGACAGTAACTACTGGAGCAAGCTCCCCCTCCTGGAAATATAGATTTCTAGGCCAATACAATAGATATATTTCCCACAATAATCCAGAATGTACCCCTCCCTCCTATCCGAGTCCTATATATAGACTCTGTACCTTCTTATTCTCTCTCTCCGTAACTAACTCTTAATCTACTAGCCTATGTGGCATTTGTATTTAAATGTCTTAGTGGCTGTTTACTAAAATTAATACTAGCATGCTGATAACTAGGAAGGGTGCTAACAGATTTTGCCATAAATTCTCTAACTGGGAATGTTCCTTGGAATATAGGAAGCTTGCAACGTTTAGTTAGATTTAATTTTGATGATAACAACCTAGGATATTGGGATAGTAAAGACCTGAAATTTCTTCTTTCTTTGACTAACTGCACCAAGCTAGCGGTGTTAGGTCTTGGAAGAAATCGATTTGCAGGAGAACTTCCAAGCTTCATAGGTAACTTGTCAAGACAGCTACAGATTCTAAGCATTGGAGGGAATAGGGTTCAGGGAAGTATTCCTATTGAGATTGAGAACCTGGTAAACTTGAACCTTTTGGGATTGGAACAAAACAACATGAATGGAACTGTTCCTGATATCTTTGGCAAGCTGCAGAATTTACAGGGTCTACATTTGAATGGTAATGGATTCTCTGGTCCAATTCCACCATCACTAGGTAACTTGACTAAACTGACAACACTTTCCTTGGACGAAAACAATTTTCAGGGAAGCATACCCCCAAGTCTTGGCAACTGCCAAAGCCTTTTAATTCTGAACCTTACAACCAACAGTCTGACTGGATCTATACCGAAACAGGTTATCGGTCTCTCTTCAATCTCGATATCTTTGCTTTTGTCCCAGAACTCATTGACTGGTTCTCTACCTTCGGAAGTTGGTAAATTGGCGAATCTGAGGGAGCTGGACTTGTCAGAGAACAAACTTTCAGGTGAAATTCCCAGCACCATTGGCAATTGCATCAGCTTGGAACGCCTGAATTTAGAGGGCAATGGTTTTGGTGGAACAGTTCCTGAATCCTTGGGGAAGTTGAGAGGGTTAGAAGAACTTGATCTTTCTCACAACAACTTTTCAGGGGTGATTCCTACATTTCTAGCCAAGTTACCATCTCTCACGCTTCTCAATCTGTCTTACAATGATTTTGAGGGTGAAGTGTCAGGAGAAGGTATATTTGCAAATGCAACCGGGCTTTCCATTATCGGAAATGACAATGTATGTGGTGGTAATCCTCGATTATCTCTACGACCATGCTCTAAAGAAAGAAATGGAAATCTCAGAATCTGAGGGTTGTAATCCCAGTTGCAATTATTGCAGTACTCTTCATTGTTTCCTTGTGCTCTTTTGCTATACTTTACAAGGCAAGAAGCTCAAGGAAAGATCAGAAAGCTCTTCCCTCTGGAGAGTGGCCATATCTTAGTCCATATCCTGAACTCAAAACCTCAACTAGTAACTTTGCAGCTGAGAATCTCATTGGTTCAGGCAGTTTTGGATCTGTATACAGAGGAACCCTCAATGGAAGACTTGTTGCCATTAAGGTCTTAAACCTTGAACAGCAAGGAGCTCTAAGGAGTTTTTTTGATGAATCCCATGCTCTGAGAAGCATTCGACATAGAAATCTCCTCAAGATCCTCACTTCCTGCTCAACCATTGATCATCAAGGCAAAGACTTCAAATGTCTTGTTTTTGAGTTCATGTCCAATGGAAATCTAGATGAGTGGCTGCACCCACCTGCTGGGAATGAACATCTAGCTAAGAAACTGGGTCTCATTCAGAGATTGAACATAGCCATTGATGTTGCTTCTGCATTAGAGTATCTCCACCACTACTGTGAAACTCCAATTGTTCACTGTGATCTGAAGCCAAGCAATGTGCTTCTTGACAAAGACATGGTAGCTCATGTTGGTGATTTTGGACTAGCATGGTTCCTCATTGAATCATCAAAATACCCATCCAGAAGTCAAGAAATGTCAGTTGGCTTGAAGGGTACTGTTGGCTACATTCCTCCAGGTACATAAATACTAACTACACATTGAACCTCCAGGTACTTTGCAAGGTTCAGGATCTTCAACTTCTGCAGATTTTTTCAATTCTGTACTTATGATCTAGTTTGAGGTACAGTCAGTTGCTTATGATGATTCTAACAAGACATAAATAAACATTGCAGAGTACGGAACGGGAGGCCAAGTTTCCATAATTGGAGACGTCTATAGCTATGGAATACTGTTGCTTGAGATTTTTACAGGAAAAAGACCAACTGAAGATATGTTTACAGATGATCTAACCATTCACAAGTTCGCTAAGATGGCTTTGCCTGACCATGTTTTGAACATAATTGACCCATCAATGCTTCTTCCAGGAGATGATAATGAGAGAGATGGGTTAAATGAGAGAGAAATTATCAGAAGCCACGAACGTTTACAGGAATGTGTGACCTCAGTATTGAGTATCGGACTTTTATGCTCTTCAAGATTACCGGAAAGAAGGATGGCCATGAACTTTGTTGTGAGGAAGTTGCTTGGAATTAGAGACGCATTTCTCAGAACTGAGAACTAAGAGCAAAGGCTTATAGTCATATGTCCAACTTGAGAATTACAAGTTTCTGGCATGGATTACTGATTCTTGCTTATTATTACCGGAAAAATGACTGTGACCACAATTTTCCTTTTCTTTGGTCTAAAATTTTCAGGAAAAAATGAGGAAATCTTTTTCTTAGTTAGAAACCTTAAGACTGATGAAGATAGGACCCCATACTTTTGAAGCTTACACTCTCCAGGAACATCATGGTGGTGAGAACCATGCCATGAAAAATTGAACTTTGGCAGTTCCTGTCAAAGAATTTCAGAACTCTGCAATGAAATTCCTCGTTCAAGTTGTCTGAACTCTCAAATTTCGTCAGCTCTTTCTGAATCGATTCAATTCTTTCTTTTGCTGCCACCCGAACGGATGAAGTTGATGAGTATCCCGTGCAGATTGATAATTTTTTTCTGGAAGAACATGCAGCAGTGCATTAGGTGTAGTGATGCTTATGGTGGTCAAGTCCAAAGTGATCAACAAGAATATATCAGGCCAAAAAACACTATCCATGAACTTCTGGAAGATCTGAAGAACATTATAGAAAACAATATCCATCAACTGCTGGATGATCTGAAGCTGAACATTCATACCATTCTAAACAGATATGTTTATAAAAAAACAATATCCATGAACTGCTGGATGATCTGACGTTGAACGTTCAAATCATTCTAAACAGATCTGTGTATAGAAAATCATGATTCATGCATGATATAAACTGATTTTCCAGGATCAAACGTCAGTATGTTTTTGTTTCACCAGAATATATCACCTCCATTATAAGATCTCTCATGCCAGAGGTCTAAAGTTCTTTTACATGGAAGAATGTTTCTCAACTTCATAATTTAGAAAACCAACTTAATCATCAAAGTGTTAAACGTCCGAAGTCGCCTTTGACAGTGTTTTGCAGCTTAGCACTGACGATACAACAGGCCTAAGCGTGTGAAGTCATCCTGCAATTCATCTTATATCTTGTCATCTAATCGTTTTAGCATATAAGTCCTGCTTTGAACTAAATCCATTAGTACTTCTTGAAACTAGGCAAAAAGTTCAAATCTTACAAGAAGAACCACCTGTAGATTTTGCTAAGAACTGCTGACCTCATAACAGATAAGTTTGGAAATGTTCAAAGCTTTTTTATTTGTTATTTGCCCGGGAATATTGGGAAAATATCCTCTGTGGTCGTAATCCTTTGTCAATCCTGTTCCAGACGATCTCATCTACACAAATATGTGAAACTTAGAAAAATGTGTAGATAGTATCGTCTGGAATAAGGTTGGCACAGGCTTATGGGCACCGATGAGTTGATCCCGTATATTGGGACACAACAAGTTGGATTATCATATGAAATATGTCACTCACTAACCTGTAAACATCAAATAGTGTGAATCTTATATAATCCTTTTTTAGCACCGAAAAGAAAATCTTCCAAAATGGACAAAGGACCATCGTTGGAATTTGAGTGACATTATAATCTTTTACATGCATATATAATCTTGAAGACATAGTTCTCATATCAGATTATAGTGATTTAAATACAAAATTATGTTAAAAATTTTATGTGATAAGAAAATACCACTCAAGCTCAAAGGTAAATTCTATCGTTTAATAATTAAATTGCCCATATTGTATTAAGCAAAGTATTGACTCATTAAATAAGTGCATAATCATAAATTAATGATATCGAAAATGAGGATGTTTCATTCGATGAGTAGCCTTATTAGAAGAGATAAGGTTATGAATATATATAAAGGTAAGAAACAAATTAAAAGTGACTAATATTAATAAAAAATTAAGAAAGACAAGATTTAGATAGTTCAAACATATTAAGAGATGATACTCTGACTCCCAAGTGAGAAGATGAGAAAAATTGTACTTAGAGAGTAAGAGAAAAAATTGAAAGTTTAAAAAGAACTGAGAAGAAGTGATTAGAGATGATATGACTTTATTGGAATTTACCGAAGACATAGCTTTCAATAGAAAACTTTCACATAATATGACAAAGGTAAAGATCTCATATAGAAAGGTCTTATCTTTTTTATGATTCTTTTAAATATTTTTCTTCGAGTATTTAGATTGTATATTTAATATGTGGTAATTCCCTCTTAGTTATTTAATTTTAACATTTTCTTACTTAACCTAAATGTTTTCTTATAATGACTTATTTGATTTATTTAATTACTTGTCTCCTTCCTCGTTTGTCTATATATTTACTTATTTTATCTTTTATTTTTATTCTTTACTTTCTTCTATATTTATTATGTTATTTATTTTATTGCTTATTTTTATATTTTAATTTATATGTATTTATTTATTTTAATCTTTTATCTTTTATGTCTATTAAAAACAATCTTTTTACCATTTAAAAATAAGACCTTGTATTAGTGGGACTTTTACTAGATTATTAGTGTCGTTATTGTTATATATAATATAATCTCGAGTCTCAATTTCCTTTTTTTTAATCATTTTGCTCTTTCTGGAATAAAAACGCTGACGTGATGTCCGTTTCGTACCATCTATTTTATATATATGAATATGATAGTCTGCATTTAATTACCAAAAAAAAAGATAGTCCGCATTTACATTTTCGGTTGAACCTTCACATGATCAACATAGAAGCTTTCCTTTATTTTATTTTTCTGCTTTCAATAAGGTCAGATTTTGCAGAACATTATGAAGCATTCGAGTCCAAGTTCTTGCCAGTTTTTCTAATTAACTTTTTATATTTTTAAATTTAGTGTCAAATTTTTAATTTAGTCACTAACTTTTCAAATTTTCTATAAATTAAAGCAAAATATTATTTTTACTGAAGTAACTAATAGATGGATATTTCACATCACTAAAAATAACCTTTTTATCTTATTTATACAAGTTCTAAAAAGTTAGTCGCTAAATTAAAATTTTGGTACTAAATTAAGAAAATTTTAAAAGATCAGGTATTATTTAATTTGTTATTAAAAAAGGCTGGTGAATCCTCTTGATAGTTCATTATGTTTACCTTTCATGTGGATATTTAAAAACAACTTCTCTACTAGTGAAGTAGAGAAAAGTACGCACCTTACTCAATTTTGCATGTGAGTAGAATTTTTATTAAATGTTGTTGTTGTTTAAGCCCAACAAAACATAGCATAGTTAGGTTCCTTAAACAAATCTATGTTTGGTTATTGGAATTATTACTTCAAGTTGAAATATAAAGTTGTGATTTTTTTAATCTGTTTTTTTATTTCTTTTTTCATTTTCTAAGTCTACTTCATCTAATATAGGCAGAGGGTGGCTGGTTCTGTTTTCTTGTGTTACTCTGTGCTCGAGACCATCCATTTATCTATTAAATATTAATAAATAAATGAATGATCTCGTACGTAAGATGACATACAAAAACAGGAACAAAAAAATTGATCTCATCTAACTATGATTTTAAAAATCGGACCGGACTAGCTGGTTCGACCGGTGACCGGTCGGCTATTCGGTCCGGTTCACTATTAAAAACCAGTTCCTAATTGAACCAGTGTGAACCGGTCTGGTTCGACCGATCCAACCACTGGTTCAATTAATTTTTTATTATTTTATTATTTTTATATTATTTGACATATTTTTGTATTTTTTAATATTACTAATATTATATATAATTAAATATAATTATTACATAATTATAATGTCAAATTCTCCGATTCAATGTCCAGTCCAAATTTCAAAACATTGCATCTAACATAAGCTTCTACATGATGGAAGCATTAACTACGGTGAACTATTACTGTCAAGCATTAAATTCCTACAATCTGTCATTGGCATCTATTAAAAGTCGTACATAAATGTTTTATTTTGTAGGGCATCTGTGTGTCCTCACTCCTCAATCAAAATAACTATTTTGGTACTCAGTAGTCAATATAATAATTGGCCCTATCAATACTTAATAAAAATTCCTTTTTTTTAACTTTTTGCAATTCATGCTTAATATATATGTAATTATATTATTTTTACAGTAAAAATTATGTCAAGACCTTAGAAACGAAATGATTTAATCATAACATACCAACATGGTATATAGGAAAAATAAAATATTATGGAATGAGAAATAGTATTATGTATCTATATATATTCCAATGGCGCACCACCTCACAGGCGGGCCAAGCGAGCGCACCTCATCATTGAGGGCTCAACTAGTTCTCCACCTACAGGTAAAACTCCGGCTGCCTCAGGCTCTTACAAGAGGGGCTAGCATGGAATCGAACCTGGGACCTAATTGAAGCTAAGCTCCGCTCTCAACCATCGAGCCACACCCCTATATATATATAGTAAACTTAAGTACGAATACATAATAAAAAAGTATTATACCTTGCAATATAAATAATGGAAGCAAGAAAGATGAATAAAGGAATTTAAATTAAAAAATATCAGTGATTAAAAAACCGAATTGATTTGAAAAGTTGAATAGTGAAAATCTTAAACTAGTCAATTTTTTAGTTCAGTTTTTAGCTTTTCAGGTCGATTTACTTTGATATTCTTTGTTGTTAAAAATCGATTAGTTTATTAAGCAATTGATCATTTTTTGTGAATTAAGTTTTTATAAACCAATTAACAATTTTTTCAATTAATCTTTAATTTTTTAATAGGTAGTGACAATCTTCTTCAATTATATTTTAAATTCTTTAATTTTTTTCAATCTTTAACTAGTTTTGAGACAGTCTAATATCGATTAAACTTTTTAAATCTTAAATCTCTTATCTTATTGGTTTATCTTCTTATCTAGTTTTTAAAATACTAAAAAATATTATTGAATTGGAAAATGAAAAATAAAATAGGAGTTACTATAATCATTTTAGATAACACGTATAAAATATTACAATATGTAAACATACCTCTCCACTTAAATATATTTATATACTTGTTCATGATCACGGTTTAAATAGATCCATTTTGTTGAAAAATGAAGATTATAACAAACAATCTAGTTTACTAATTATTTCTGACTTAAGACTGTGATTTTTCACGACATCATGCTATTTCAGATAAGTTGTTTCGATTTAATTATTTACGCTCTTTTCGCTAACATAAAGTTGTTATAATAAACATGATTAATGCAACAATTTGATTTTAATTATTTTTAATACAATAAAAAATTTATCTTAACTCAAGTTAAATAATTATAACTTTGCACAAAAGAAAATATTTAGAAAAGAATCATCTTTAACTTCTAATTTTATGTGATATTGCATATAAATTTTTTATTCTATTTGTAGAAAATATGGAGATTATTGTAGCTATTTTTTATTTTAGATGAAGATATAAGTTATGGGATAATAAATTAAACAACACTTAATCTTTTATGATTTATCAATTTAATGTTAAACCGTTTAACACTCTCAATTAGTGACTTTTTTTTTGGTAAATCAATTAGTGACTAATTTTGTATAGCATTAATTGTAAAAAAAAATTCAAACTTCACTCAAATTTATAATACTAGTCTAAACTTTTAAAATATAATGTTAAAATATTCCAACTTTCAAATTTTTAACAAAAATAACATAACATTAAGTTTTCAGTTAATGCAAATAACGTGAAAAGTCACATTATATCAATGTTTTTGCCAAATAAATGTCACGTATTATATTTGTATCACGTATGAATTTTATTATTTAATAAATTAAGAATAATAAAATAATATGATACAACTTGTTATAATATCTATATTAGCAGAAAATTTAATATCAAGCTATTTTTACTAAAAATTAAAAGTTATAATATTTTAACGCTGCTTTTTAAAGTTTGAGTTATTATTATAAAAAAGTGTAAAGTTCAGATATTTTTTAAATAATTAGCCCTTTTAAAAAACTTGTATAAATTAGATTAAAAGTTTATTTTTACCAATATGACATAATCACTAAATACAATGTAAAGGTTCATCTATTAACCAAATCGATAAAAATATCATTTTGATATAATTTGTACGAAAACTAAAAAAAGATAACTACTTAATTAAAAGAATGAGAAAAATAAAAACTTTTAAATATGTTTTTCTATAAGATCAATATACTATTATTGCAGCAAGCAGAGGTGGCTTAATAGGTTGTTACGTTGGAAACCTGATGCGGATGAATCGGTACGTGACAACTCATATATATATACTCCCTCTGATTTATAATAAGTGTTGTTTTAGATACATTTTAATTATTAAAAATAAGTGTCATTCTTGACTTTATATGCATGTTTATAACTTTACTTCCAAAATTAACCTTTAATTTCTCTCACATCTTAATTACACAAATTACACAGATTATATTTTTAAGGTACTTTAACATGCAATTAATAAGGGTATATCAAACAT
>JANZLH020000317.1:0-15838 GCA_026770325.2 Erythroxylum fimbriatum
CAATGTACAAGTCGACTTATCGGTGCTGAACATGTATAAGTCGACTTGCAAAGCACACAAGTCGACTTATCCTTACAAGTTGCATCCTTGAACCCTAGATAACTATATAAGGACGTGGCATTCATTAGAAAAATGTAGTAGCCACAATTAAAAGTGAATCGAAAAGGAGAGATTAGGAACAAGCTCCAAGAATTTCAACTTTCTAAATCAAGGCTTCAATAGAGTTTTTATTCTTTACTGTTATTTCCTTTCATTAGTCTTGATGTGTAGTTTGAATTCTAAAAAGTTAAACATGTTTATGAAGTTCTAAATTTAATATTAGGATTTATTCTGGAATTATTTTGTGACTTCTAATTATTGTTGATTTCAATACACACTTAGATGTTTGTGATAATTGTTCATGCATAAACTTAACAAGAGAGTGAGTTAAAAGTAATCATTGTTAGATTGTATAATGAGAGTTAGCTATTTAATATACCCACAACTATCAAATTAGAAATCATTCAAAGAGAGATCTTGTTTTAGAAATTAATTATCTATTAGATAACTTCAAATCAAATTGAAGACGTTAGGGATAGTTTTATGAATCGAGAGATTGCAAATCTGGTAATTTTGAATGCAATTAGGGTTAATTGATTAGATTTTGAAAGATAGTAATCAATACTTTAGGAAATCTAGGATCAAACACATATTTGAATCAAAAATAGTAAAGGAAACAAAATAAGGAAAAAATAAGTTGTAAGCATTCAATCTTGATAAAACCCTAAATTAATTAGCAGCTCATTGTTGAATTATTAAATTATTTTGTTTTAATTTTTGTTATTTAATTTTATTAAAATCAATTTTTTGTTACCTTAGAAAAGTTAGGTTCGAATTGTTAACTATTGCATAATCCTCGTGGGAACAATAACATCATATATTATAAGATATGATTCGTATACTTATGAGTACTGAGAGTTTTATTAGAAAAAACTTGCTTAACATACACCTTATCATATTTTTCATCCAGTTAATTTAAGGATACTTGTATAAGGCTAACTTTAGCATCACATGTAGAGGCTTAGTGGTTATGAGACTAGACAAAGGGTAAGGAGTTCCCATTAATGACATGACTTGACTGTATTAGTGTTGAGTAAGTTTTACCTAATATAAAACCCTTAATATTCTGCAAGTATGTGGGTCATAAACTTGTAGTATTAAGGGTATCGATCTCACGAAAAAATAGCTAAAATTAAGTGAACCTAACTTTGTCTAAGTTTAAAAAATGTGATTTAAATGAAAGTGAATAATAATAAATTAAAACAATAAAATAAATTGAGCACTTAATCACTTAATAAATGAGTTGTCACAATAAAACAAATCTAGGATTCATTCTATTGTTATTTTGCTTCCTTAATCACTATTAATTCAATCAGGTGTCGATCCTAAATTTTTAAAAGGTTGATTAATCTCTCTGAAGACCTAATCATTTAACTCCAATTAATTATCCCTAATTGATTATGAAATTCCAAAATTTGCAATCTTTTAATTCACAAAAATAAGCTAATGTTTTCAACTAGTTCTTAAGTAATCTATCGGATAATCGAGTTCTCACATAAGATCTCTTTTTGTATGATTATTAATTTGATATTTGTGTGACTTATTAGGCTGCCAACTCTTATTATCCAACCTGATCAGGTTACTTTTGACTCACTCTATTGATTTTTTATCGAAGTATTAACAAATACAAATATCACAACACCATAACATTATATTAAAATCAATAATGATCAAGTAATAAAATAACTCAAGAACAAATCCTGATCTAAAATTAAAACATAATAAATGTGTGTAGCATCTTTAATCCTAGTTCATACATCAAGCTAAAAGAAAATAAACAAAGGAAGAAGAAAGAGCTTAAGTTGGACTAATTTGGAAAATGCTAGAACAGTTGATGCTCCCAATGCTCCCTTCTTGATCTTCTTCGCTCTTTCCCCAATTTGGTAAGATGGAGGCTCGTGTTTTTGGGTCTCTTAATGTTCATTTATATCTTAATTTTAAGGCTTAACCAGGTCATTTTGTTCTAAAAATAGCCCCAAAATGTCAAAAGATACTACACGGGTGACGCTTGGAAAGTGTCTGTCACGTCTGTGCATCTAGGTGTCATGGTCATGCATTTGGAAGTTTCTGCTATGTCACGATCATGCACCAATTATGCATGATCTTACACTATTTATTTCAGCTTCCATCTTCTTCATTCTTCACTTATTTGGTTTCATTCACTAACAAGCACATCAAAACTCCTTAAGAATATAAGATTAAGATCCAAAATCATGCTCTAAACCACATAACACTTAAAATACGTATAAACACTAACAATAACATAAATGTAAGTTTATACATATGATAATCATCTAAGAAAACTTAAAAACACAATTAAACATCTAGCAAAACATATTATAATTTACACCTATCAATTAGTCACTCCTATGCTTATCATAATGGAAATTATATAGATAACGCATATGGTAAAGCTTTAGATTGAAGATCGAGGACAGTTATATCTCACTCATTGGTGGATCATCATGAGCTGCTCCTACGTAAAAGGACCATAATATGGGAGCAATGCGAGAGCTAACTCCATCTCTACCTTAAAGCACACCACAAGTAACCTAGCCATTTACATCTTTATATAAAGAGCTATATATGCATTGGATGGGTGACATGATAGGGTTAATACTGCGACATCTTAGACTACCCATTTCTACTAGTATGACCTATAAAGTCGTAGGATCTAGTTGCATATATGGAGTCAAAGTGCCAAAATGGAAAGCTAGTGCATGATGAAGCTATACCAAAGGAGGTCGAAGATGTCATAGATCTGGCTAGAAAGGAAGATGACGAAGATATATATATTAGAAAGTCAGAGGAGACTATCAAGCCATCAGGAAAGTAGACTATTATTTCTAATAATTATATAGGGTTTGATGATCATGGTGATAGAAGGATTGTGGTTACTAAGTCATCTATAGAAGCTTGATAGAGATGATTTCTTCCGATAACTTAATAAACCAACAAACAATAATACCTTACATACTATAGCACCCCCTTTATAAAACCTACAACCATCCACACACATAGCAACCAAATTTGTTCTTGTTCACGCGTTCAAGGTATATAATTATATTTAATGCTATACATATACACATTACAAAACTCCCCAATACTTAACATTATCATTTAACAATAGTAATACATATTTACATTTACATGGTAATACAAAAGAAAACATACAATTTCCTAGTAATACATATTTACATTGACATGGTAATACAAAAGAAAACATACAATTTCGTTTCTTCATTACATGTGCAATCATCTGTAACTAAAAACACATTCCAAAAGTACTTTTTCTTCTATCTGTTGGCCTTGATCCCTGCAGATTTTCCCTGTTCACTCCTATGACTTGGACCTACACAAATTAACACTCGTGCCAAGCTTAAAAGCTTAATAGGAAAAACACTTAGTTTGGATGACCACTCATAGCAGTCATCCGCCAAGCACACACATTCAGAAATATCACAACTCATATACTATAAATTCATATTCATGAACCAAACATTAACATTAAATACTTATGTAAATAATGATGGCATACTTAAGCAAAGTACATAATGCAAATATGCTTCAACATATTATCCATATACCGAAAATGCACATTTATAAGCCAAATATTGATATTCAACGCTCATTGATACAAATTATCAATATAATTAAACATCATTACAATTCATCATTACAACCAATATAAATGCTCATCATTACCAATTATTCATGTTATCATGTTGTATTTCTTATTTATTACTATTAAGTTTCCTTTCTGTATTAAGCTTGCACATTTTCTGTGGGTGTAGATAATGGGTGCTGTGGATATCCGAAGGTAACAAACTGTGGATACCTGAAGGTATCAAACTGTGGACACCAGTGGTGTCAAACTATAGTAGCTGCACTGTAACCTTATAGGCATGCCTATCTATCCACAACTAAGACAATAAAGCAAGCACTATAACATTTCCTTTAACCATTTACAAATTTCATAATTCATATATTAACAGATCATATGATATACATTTCAAGTCATAATATCTATATTTGCATTCATACATGCAATTCATGGCTTACCACCATTAGAAGGGTATCAAAATCACACTTGTATAATCATACTATACATATATGAGTAATGAATATCCATACAAATTGTTTATGTACATGTAAATTTTCTTTGGAATGCATTGGGCTCAATCTTATATTCCAATGTTTAGTCTCCCAATTCATATGTGGTGAGTCCTATTTCATTTACTTCTATGTGTTCAAAAAGTTTCATACACATTCAAAAAGGTTCAAATAAGATTTGGTAAAAATTGGAAACAAAAATAAACTCAAAATAGTGCAATTTAAGCTAAACCCCAAAGTGGTCTAAAAATAGGCAAACTATCAGTCCAAAAACAATTCAAATGGCGAAGTCTAGTTTTACCTTAATATTAGTATAGAAAAAGTCAGAACTAGGTTTCGTGGTCTTCTATACATTTGTCCATCTAAAAAGCTAGATCAACTAATACAAAGTGAAAGCTACATTACTTAGTAATTCTAACTGGTTACTTGTTACTAGCTGCAATGTTCAGTATTTAATGGTGCAAGAAGAGACTTCTATGTAATTTCCACCTAAAGCCCTTTTGTGTCTCCAAATGGAAGACTCCATTTAAAAGCCAAATTTGTATTGCATCTCTAGTTTAGTTTATGGGCAAGCAGTTGGTCTTTAACATTGATCACTATTATATTAAGTCAATTTTTTTTCATGTATAAACTCCTTCAAAAAATTCTTTGATTCCTTTCTTTCTAAATACCACAGACAATATTGCTTAAAACTAGCTTAGAATATGATAGTTTGCTTCCATTAATTAAGAATAAAACAATAGTTATGTTTATGATAAGGCTTATTGAGTGACTTAAGGCCCTTTAACCTAAATTTATTTTATCTTAAATTAATGGACCTAGTTAACTAAATTTGAAGAATTTGGATGATTGACTAATGATTATGTGAATTTAGGGGCAAGTTAGGAATAACATATAAAATATATTTTGGCAAAGAATTGTCACTTAAAAGACATACAAGTCTCATAAGATATGATTGATAAGAATGTTATCTACCTTATTAAAATTTAGCTATTTTATAGAGTAACTCAAGTTCAACTTAGTTTGGATAGGATCCTAGCCAACCAAAAAATTATATGATAATTTCTTGATTTAATAATAAGGGCTATTATTTTGTTTAAAATGGTAGGGGTAACTAAATATTTATTAAATTCCTTATTTCATTTAGTTTTGTGGCATAAAATAATAGTTACTCTTTTATCTTTTTTTTGGGAAAATGGATAAAGATTTCATTAACCATAGCAAACCTATCCAAAGATTACAATGAATTAACCAAAATGACATTATTAACTAACACAAGTAGCTAGATTACATAATGTAGACTACAAATTACATATGTTCCTAATTCTAGTAAATAAGCTATATTGGGTTGATTTTTCAATTGTTATAACTCAGATCCAATTAATTATTTCCTATCATGACCCGAAACTGACGCGCGACCGGCACGTGAGACTCTAGGTTCAAAACCCAGATCACACGTAAGCTTACCACTAGCGACAAAATAAATTCAAACTCTAAGAACGCATTAAGTCCATACAATACAATAACAATAGTGCGCGTTAGAAAGAAGTTTTACATCTCATAAAATCCTATCATTACGGATGCTACAATACAAGATAAATGAAAATAAAGAAAGAACGTACACAAACTTAGGTAAGTCATAATGGACACGTCACTAGAGTCACTGCTGCGAAGTCGATGGTAGCTGACCTAAAAAAAATAAAGTTAAGGGGAGTTAGACCTCACTGAGTAAGCTCATACCAACCTACGATACTCAATGTTGTGCGCATAGTCGTGCATGAATATCAAAACACATACACATCATGCTATACATCCAATCACATCAACGACACAAATAAATTATGGGAGAGAATATCTGTAACACCCTAATCTCTAAGGGTAAGCGCTCACAACTCTAAACCCCGAATGGCTAGAGGGAGCTATGGATCACCAATGGCCCAAGCATGCTCCTATATTTATGTAACTGTAAGGCTCTCTTAATCCAAAAGGGTTGCGGGGAGCCAATCATTACCAACAGACCAGCCCTCTCTCAAAGTAGCCAAAGTCATAAGCATCACAAATAAGGGTCGGATTAGGAGCCAAGCATCAACCAGGATCGGCCTATAACATATCTCAATATAATAAACAAAATAACTCTCATATTCATAACCAATTTACATCTGGTCCTGAAGCATACCCACTAGCTGGCACGTCTTATAGATTTTTTCTTCCCCATAATAGAACATAGCAATACATATCAAGTTATTAACCATGCAATTTATCAAGTAAACATTTAGTTATGCAATGACCAATGCATGAATGCAATACCCAACCCAACGTATCCACTCAGTTAATTCCATATAAAGGCTTATACTAAAATGGGTACGCATTACTATATATACGCATTCGATATATAAATATATAAGTATTGATTGATATATATATATACTAGCGTTGAACAGTATTCATTTACTGATACAACTAAGGTAATAGTAAGTCGGTATAAACTTACCTGGTAACCGAACTCGTCCGTTCGAATCTTTCAATGGGGTCCCGCTCCTGCTATACCTAGTAAATCAAAATAAAATATCTCAATTAGTGCTAATTAGGAGTATTGGGCTTAAATAACAATTTAGGTATCATTCAAATTGCCTAAGCAATCTACTTATAAAATTAAAAAATTTCTCCTATTCTCGCCTAAACGTTTCGTGATTTTTAATTCGCAAACCGTTGAAAATATCATTATGGTTCTTTAGAAAAAAAATGATTAGCATAATTTTTAGAAATTTTAGACATTTTTCACAAAAGTGACCAAAATGGTTTCCAGAACAGTATCTCTGGTGATCGGAATATTCCTCTAGTCACCAGAATATTCCCTCCGATCACTGAAAAATCTTTAGTCTTATAATTCAATGATTTTTATACCAAATGATAGCTCTTAATGAGTAGAAAACCTTTCTCCAAAGCAATATACTTAGATTCTCAACATATTTGAACAAATTGAAGAAAAACAAGCTGAAACGTTAACCTCTTTTTTCGTCAATCAGCAACGACTGGGGGCAAGACCATGGAGTTTTTTTCCTGACATTGAGATGAGTCGAATGGTGGTGGTGGTGACCGACAACAACCACCGGAATCAAAGGATCGAAGATTAAAATTTTTTGTAAATTTTTCTCCTTAATTTTTACGATGATTCTAGCAACGATGGCAGCTAAAAGGGGTATGGTTGTGATGGGCTTGTCGAGAGGAAGTGATTGATATATAACACTAACCAGTTTGAGTCACTAGTAGTGAAGAATGGTTAGAGAGAGGGAAATTCGTGAATAGTAGCTTTTAGGAGGGTTAAAATGAAATTATGAGAAAATGGGAAAAAGTAGAAATTGTCCCTTATATACATAGCACACAGAATGTTACATTCTCTCCCCCTTACAAAAAAATTCTTCCTCAAATTTTATAATAAGGTTTATTAAGGAAACAAGTATGGATACCATTCTCTCATCTCTTGCTCTGTCTCCCAAGTAGCTTCTTCATTGTGTCCATTCCTCCACATCACCTTAACCATGGGAATTTATTTTGATCGAAGCTCTCGCACCTGCGAATCCGTGATAGCCACTGGCTCCTCTTTATAGGTTAAATTCTCACCCACTTCCACGCTCTGCAATTGGATTACATTGGAAGGGTTAGGAATGTACTTGCAAAGCATAGAAATATGGCATATTGGATGGACTTGGGCTATGTCCAAAGGTAATGCCAACTGGTATGCCACATTTTTAACTCTCTCTGTAACACCGCACTCTCGTAAGACACGTACTCGACATCCTGAGTGATATCCAAGTACGTACCCCGCAAGGGTGGCATGCTAGAACAGTCAAACGATCAAACTCATAAAATCAATAAAATAAATCGGGCCCACTTTTATTCAGAAACATTTTCAATCATAGCATTAAATCATTGTGCAACTCATCGGAATTTCATTAGTCACTTGGGCCCATTACAAAGATAAAACACTTATAAACATAATATTATTATACTTCAAAATCATTTGTAAACCTTTCCACTTTGGAAATTTATTACAAAACAGAAATATTCAAATATACATGTTACAATAATTGCGGATGACTTAATTCGATAAAAAAATAAGAAAATACAAATGCAGACGCAAATTGATCCTGACCTCTATCTCTTACTTGAATGCAGTGGGTATACTCCCGTTTTCCTAATGGGATAACTCTTCTGAGCCTGAAAAATATTGCAAATTTTGGGTGACTATTGCAAACTCAGTGAGTAACCATCATCAATGGCTCACTCAATCACATAACATATATCATCACTTATTTTCACATAATTCACATCTTTTTATTTATAATCACTTCAACCATTCAAACACTATCACGTTCAGAAATCATTCAAACTATTTAAATCATACATAATATATGCATATGTTGTGCTTATGAGACTCACTTTCAATTTGTTACTTTGTTGTGACTAAGTGCTTTTTCACTAGTTTATATCCTTTAGTGGATACTGAGTTGTATCAGATAATGTCTCATATCCCTTAGTGGATACCAGGTACATTCGCAATTGAGCCTGAGACTCTGATCACAGTCTGAGCTTTAAGCTCTTTATACTGGCGACACCGGTCACAACTGCCTTTATCTTTCATGCATTCATGCATTAGAATGGTTTACATTATCATATCCTTAATCAATCGTATGATTTCACATTTGCATTCAGAATACATTAATCTTTGGACCGTGGTCCAGCATTTAACATAAATGTTGAGAAACACTTTTTCAATCATATGCATATTTGCATGTTTCTTTGGAATTTAACAATCAAGTTAGATACCACATATTACATCAAATTCATATACAAGTAGCACTTCAATATCAAATTCATGCATCAAAGTCATTGGACCTTCAGTTTCTGGAATCAGCATAATCAAAGCCACATTCATAAGATAATTCAAAACATAATCTAAACAAAATAATCAGTAAGTAAGACCATCTAGGCCGACTCACGACACGCTCCAGATGAGCATTAGCTTCCATGATCTGGAAACGTCTGGGTGCGGACATTTATCCTGCACATCAACATTATGAAATACACATAATGCTCACATATTAATAATTTCACAATCTTATGAATGCTCAATTACATACATTATGTATATATGTTGTGTATAATGCATGTTCAATGACAATCCCGAATATCGCTCTATAGTTCTCATCACAAAATCAATCCAGTATCAAAACTCACTTAAGTATCATTTGTACGAAGGGTTTATACCTCAAATGAACACTTTGAATCTAATTTCATAACCCAACGAATCATTTCAGATTTTTCTAAAAACTAACTTTCGGGTCTACTGTTCTTGATCATTTAGAAAATTCAAATGAAGTAATTTGGCAATACTTTTTTTTCTAGAAAATTGTTCTCCTATCTCTTAAGTTTCTAACAACACCAAGATCATTCAATTAGGTTTAGTAATCTAAAAGTTATACCCCAAACATTTTTGGACTGTTCTTATACTGGAACAGTGCCCTGTACTCAACTTCCATCCAAAAATTGAAATTCTTAGAAACTGAATTAAAATTATATTTCTTCATACAATTTGTATCCCTATGTCTCTAGTTAACTTCAAATTAAAAATCATTCCATTTGGATAACAACAAAACAAGTTATGCCTAAAATACCGAAGCATATTCAAGTTGTATAGGAAAGATGGCCTCGGCGAACTTTTCCGGAGAGGAAATCCACAAGTTGGTCGCGGCGAAATAAGGAGTTGGTTGTGACGAACTTTCACAGAAGCGCAATCATGACTCATCTTCCAATTTTCCATATTCTAACTCTTTACTTACTACATTAACTACCTTAATCTTATCTATCATTTCTAATTCAATTTCTCCTCATTTTTCCATCATTCTAATTCCATTTCAACTCAATATCATCCAACATTATATCATTCCATAATCTATTGCCCATCAAAACACCAAAGCAAGACATTAACCTACCCACATTACTCATTCACGTTTTTGCAATGAACCCATCCTCATTCTATGATCATTTAACTCTTAACTATCATCAAAACATGCTTCATTCATCAAATCAAGAAGAATGATGCTTATACTTACTTGGTTATCCATGGCTTCTTCAAGAGTCTCCAAGAACCCTAGCTTCTTCAACATACACGAAAATCAATGGTCAAGGTGGAATAGGTTAGGTTTTCATCACCAAAGTGAAGACAAGTAATTATTTGGATTGGCTAGTGATGGAAAAAAGCAAGGTTCAACTTTGATGCTTAGAGAAGAGGGTATCGTGAGGAGGAGAGGAAGATGAAGAAAATGAAGAAGATGAAGAAAAGAAACATGTATCGAAAATGACAAGTGAAATACCATGTGATTGTCTTTAATTTAGGTTAATAAATCGTGAGTGATGAGTGGCAAGTGTTGTGGTACTTGTCACTTGCCACTTGTCATTTTATTGTGGTCTTCAATTGGCTCTTTTAAAAAGCTAGTCCATTTGTCTCCTATTTTTAACCCAAATTTCTCCCAATTTTCAATGAAACTTGTCATTAAATCTTAATGTCACTTATCACTAATTTCCTTTGCCATTTGAAATTTATTTCTACTGCCATTTATTAATAATTTTGCCACTTGACATTTTTCCTAATCCACAAATACCCATAATTTTAGAAAATTCTCAAATTTCACCAAAAGTTCTAATTCACAACTTATATACTCTAACTCAATTTTTAAGACACATAATCCATAATTCGTGTTATAATCACATTAAAACAGTCGTTTATACCCAAAACATATCAAATGAGTGCATGGACAATTCATTGTAATGTGTGCGATAATCAAATTTACGTGTGTGTATGCTAACATTATGCATGAGCATGAAGCATTTTTATAATCTCTCATTGCTATTTTCTCAATTACAGAATTCTAGGGTTCTAACCCTTAGTATAGAAACGGGATGTTACATAAAAGTTAATCAAAATCAATTCATTCATAGTGAGAAAAATCTAGGTTAACTCACTACACTTATAATTCAAACAGAAGCACACATATAATTGAGTTTACACATCTAGGTTGACTCACTGTATGCTCCAGATAAGCTATTGCCTTGACGATCCGGGAATGTCTGAATGTTGATGATCAATTTGTGCTTCTTTTAACATGCAATACAAAAATAATTCACATATTACTAAGTTGATCAATCACACAATTATTTAACTATGCACATGTATATATCATGTTTAATGCATGCTCAATTGACTCTTCCTAAGTATGTATCCTTAATCACAAATCTTAATCATTCAAATATTATAGCTTGTACATAACTTGTTTTTAATTAAGTTATGTCTTAAATAAGTTTAATTACTCTAAATTCATCACTCATACATTCCTCAATCCTTTTCTAATGCTTTATATTCACACAATTTCCCCAATTGTCATTCATTTATACATAGTTCACATTATTCGTATCCTTTGGAACACATTTGTATTCATAAGAACAACTTTATTCCTTTAATAACTTACAAATTCTAGATTTAGGTACATTGATATCAAATAATCTATTCCTTAAGTTATAACATCATTTAGTATCCTAAACTTATCAATCTTTTAACCAATTAATTCCACATCAAACTCGATTCATTTCAAGCCCCAATCAAGTCCAAATGCACCAAAGTAAGGCGACCTATCTTTATTTGGTTCAAAAATAATACAAAACATAAATCTTCCATTTCAAAGCATTGCCCACGATCGTGGGATGAGTGACTCGAAAGTTTTCTATCCATTTTCCTTCAATTCTTTCCAATTTTCACATCGTCATACCAAATTGAAAATACCTTCATCATAGTCTATTAATTATACCTTAATTACTCATTTCCTCATTAATTTCATCTCCAATTCAACTCAGAATTATCCAATTGGCTACTTGTAAACTATCTATCTTTCATGTATCAAAAACTAAAACAGAAACTATCATTTACTATCATACATATAGTCCTAATGTTTTTCTTTCCATATTCAAAAACACTTTAATAACACCTATCTTTAGCATAAATTCACCTTCACTTATACATCAAATCTCAACCTAAATCATCCATCAAAGTCTAGTACAAATTCATCAATTCCACAACCAAGTTCATCCCTAATGAATCATCATGAATGTTATGCTAACATATGTCACAATAGATCAATAAATCACTTGTTCAGCTCAAAGCCTCCTCAATCTTCAACCTAACCTAGCCTTCAAGCACACAAGCACACTCTAAGAACAAGATGGAGATGGAAAGGGGTCTCAGCAACAAGATGACGACAATAGAATATTAAAGTAGCAAAGTGCAAAATTTGGGGGAAAACTCAAGGTTATGGGGGTTGTGTAAGTGTATATCGTCAATGGAAGAAGAGAAGAGGAAAGCATGAAGCAAGAACAAAAGAGAAAGTGGTCTTCCATGGGTGTATATATCGTGGGATAAGTGTGTGGCTAGGGTTTAGCCATTTGTCCTAACACTTGTTAAGCAAAAGGTCATGCCATATGTCTTCTTCTATAAGCTACCAATTGTCACTCCATAACTAGTCAACTTGCCACGTGTCACTATCTCATGTCTTCTTCTATAAGCTACCAATTGTCACTCCATAACTAGTCAACTTGCCACGTGTCAGTATCTCATAGGCCTAGCCAACTTAAACTTTCATGTGTCAACTTGTCTTACCATTGAACATTTTCCTAGACTAGATGCACTTATCAATTCATAAATCTTTCAATTGTAACAATAAATCCCAAATTACTAATCATGATTAACCAAACCAAATTCAAGGCATAAATAATAACAAACTAGATCATAAGCACTTTAAACCTTACATACCCCAAAATGTGTCAGTTCAGTGCACATATAATCTTTGCAATGTTTTCTAAATCATGATTCATGTGTGTGTATGCTAATAATATGCATATGAATGAAATGCATTTCATAAATTCTCAATGATATGAATCATGTATAATAATCTAAGGCTCTAACCCTTATTATAAAAGCTGGCTATTACATTAGCAATTGACAGCAACGACAATAAGGTGAAGGGGTGGCAAGGTGATAGAGACTACGTTGAGATGACAGGACGAAAGTGAGAGTGACGTGGAGACGACTAGAGAGAATAAGATGAGGGACTGACACTAAAGGAGGCAGTCGAAATCGAATAGGGGGAAGTGGAATAGGGAATAAGGGTTTTGTTCTTTTTAGTTTTTTTACATTGTAACCCTTATGCTTTTTATTTTTATTAAACAACTTGATTCATATTATTTCATTAGTTTACGTATAATGCTCGGTACCCTTTCTTCTAAATGTTTCTTTAGAATGAATAGAATGGGGTGGACATTTATGAAAAAAGGGTCAAGATCAAGCCAACTTTAATATGTAAATTTTGGTTTAATCATATTTGAATTTAACACTTTCTAAATTAGACTTTGAATTGGACTTGAGGTTTGGGGCTTATTCTAGCTCAAATTTGATAATTTTGGTCAAATTTTCAAAAGAGTACGAAACCTCTTATTAGAATCAAATATATTAATTCACACTAAACTAATTTTTAGATTGACTTTGAATTTTAATTGTAGTTTAAGAGAACATAATTTGTCTTATTTTTAATATTCTTAATTTTTGTTTTGAAATATTTAAAGTTTCTCATTTAAATAATTTTAGTTGTTCCTAGGTGAAATGTGAATTATTGTTTTTGTTAGCATATATACATTAAAATATGTGTTATTGACTTTAGTTATCTTTTTGGTTGTAGATTAATGGAAAAAGATGTTAAGCATATCTGGTGTAGCGCATCGTAACACTACGTAAAATAAATAAGACCTAAAACTATAAGTCTAGGTCGATCTCACCGAGATTAAATCCAATAACTTTGCTAAATTCTAAGTATATGTAAAGCATGGGGGCTTTGGTTTGATACAAATTAGAAAACAACGTAAAATTAAATATGTAACAACAACTTAATCTAAATAATAGCAAAGTGATCAGATTGATTAATGATTTGAAATTTGGTTATTTGGTTTAAACTCGGCCTAAGCCTAATTTCACATATGTCATTGAATTATCGTCTTCATACCTCTCTTTAGACTATTGATCATAAATGTTGGACCCCGATCTTTTAGTGGAATTTAGAAATATTAAATGAAATTCAATGAGTGTTTTTGTATATGAATTGTGTTAGAGATGTTATTGTGCCTTAAGGAAATTGATGAGAAAAGAATAAATTAGTTTTGATAACTTTGATATTTGAGTAGATTTGTTTGGGTTATGAAAGTTTAAGTGAATGAGATGAATGAGTTGATTGAAATGGAAGTTGAAAAGCAAGAGATGATTAGTGAAAGTGTGAGAATATGAAAATTTTAGAATTTTGACTTTTGAGCGTAGAGAGTTGACTTTTTGATTTAGGCCTAATTTGAGAAAATGATCTGCATGAAACTTGTAAATTATGTTGAGAGCTTTCTGTCTCCATAAAGTATGACAGTTTTCGATATCGGGATCAAAAGTTATGAGTTTTCGAAGTTAAGTGTATTTGACTTTGTTTTGGAAAAATATTTTTAAGTATAGATTTGTGTGTATTGTGCTTTGAGGCCAATCGCCGTATAGATGTGGTCTGAATTGGAGTAAATGATCTTCATGAAAGTTATAGAGAATTTGAGCAGCTTTAAATTGATGTATGATATGTTATTTATGGATGTGAGATTAAGAAGATATGAAATTGTGAAGTTGGTTGTGGTGTAGGTTGACTATTTATCTGGCTGAAACTTTTATTGAAAAATTGACCTAGTTAGAGGTTGAATTTGTAATTAAGTTCTTCATGAAAGTTTTAGATTAGGTTTTTATCTTTCCATAGGTGTAAAGTATGGAAGATTTGGACCTTGGAATGTAAAGTTCTGATTTTTAGAAGTAATGTGATTGTTTGGGAAGACTTTAAATGGGGCAGTGACTTTGATTGGATATTTGACCTCTTTAGAGGCTGAATTGATTTCTAAGTTCTTCATGAAACTTGTAGAGCTTGTCGTTATCTTTCCAGTGATATGAAGTATGGAATTTTTGGACAAGGGAGTAGAAAGTTATGATTTTCGGAAGTTCTAATGCTGTTCAGTGTGAAGCTGATCGACCAGCCACCTTGTGTGAATTTTTTTGACCTTTTTAGAGACTGAATTTGGCTTTAAGTTCTTCATGGAACTTATAGATAGGTCTGTTGTCTTTCCATAGACACCAAGTTTGTTAAATTTAGTGTTCTGGGTCAAAAGTTATGATGTTTACAAGTTGGAGTGCTGTTTAAAGTTTTTGAGGAGCTTGTCGATGGGTCATCTTTAAGTAACTTTTTGACCCCTTTAGCGACCTATTTTGATTTTGAGTCCTTCTTGAAAATTGTAGAGCTTTTTTTTATCTTTCCAATGGTACCAAGCTTGTCAAATTCGAAGTTCGGATTCAAAAGTTATGAAGGTTTGAAGTTCGGATGTCAGATCAGGAGGGTCGCGGGTCCAAGCACCTGCTCGGGCGAGCGCCAAGCTGGTTCGGTCGACCGACCTCCCTCCACTTTTTTGATCATAACTTCTTCGTCCGACATCTGATCGACCTGATTTTTGAAGTGTT
>JANZLH020000318.1:9644-25976 GCA_026770325.2 Erythroxylum fimbriatum
TATATATTTAATTAAAAATTATAATAATTTTATAATTCAAATTATATATATATATATATATATAGGAGAATGTGACACTCTACACTACACCAACGAACTTAATAATATAAATTACGAAAGTAAACTTTTAAATATATATTTAATTAAAAATTATAATAATTTTATAATTCAAATTTTATATTTAAAATATAGGTTACATTAAAAATTTAATGTTTCCATATTAAAGAGAATACCTTCTCCAAAGTAATGCCTCGTGAGAGTGAGCAGAGAAGCAGGACAAGTCGTCAACCGACAGTCACATTAAAGAGAAGCATCTTAAGTAGCTTACACTTACTTGCTCCAAAGTGTGTGGAAATTAGCACTTGGAGTCTTGGACTCGAGATTCTCACCCCAGATGTTCACGATTCAAGTCGCGGACCTCGTGTCGTCAGAACACGGGCTTTTAGATCCTCCCATCTATCCCATAATCAGAACCAGATTAAAATTTCAACAGAATCATACAAAACCCGTTTCCGGATTCGTAGTCATCGTCATCTTCCTCTCTTTCTTAGGAGCGCAACTGTGTACTTGATTAATTACTGAGACAGTGATGACAACTCTTGCAGGTTCTTGCGCCAATCTCGTCTTTAGCGGAAATGGAGAAAAGGGGTTTTGCTCTTTCACGGAGTTTCGTGTTAACAGGCACGAAGTCAGTTTCTTGCTTCCTTCTAAGAAGATTGTTAATAAAGTTGGCTTCTTGCATTTGATAATGATGAAACAGAAAGCTTACCTTCCTGTTTCTGCATCTTCTTCTTCTTCTCCATCTCCCGACATTCAGGTATGAACTCACGAACTCTTGTCTTTCGTTTGTCGTCTTTATTTTCGTTCGAGTCCAGCAAAGTTTCAAGCTTGGAGGAGAATCAGAACAATGTTCAAGAAACTCTCTCTTCGTACTGATTTGTTTTCGTGAATAAAGAAATCACCTGAAATTGAAACTGGTTTTCATCTCTTGTAGGTGGATGTGGAAACTGCAGAAACCCAGAACGGAGCAGCAACATGTAAGTTCTTCTTATTCTAGTTCTGATCCAGCTCATTTCTTATTCTGGGTCTGAGTTCTTAGTTCAAATATGTGACTGATCTCTGTTCTTCAGATCAATCAAAGACGGCCCGTGTCAAGTTCCTGCTACAGAAAGAATGCTCCTTTGGAGAACAGTTTCTGATAGTTGGGGACGATCCTATGCTTGGCTTGTGGGATCCCACAAAAGCTATACCAATGAACTGGTCAGATGGGCACTATTGGACTATTGAACTAGTAAGCAGAAAGCTAGAAACTTTTCAAGAATTCATACAAGTTTTTTCACTTTCAAGTGATACTTATTGCTTGATTTCTGGTATAGGATGTTCCAACAGCAAAAATTGTTCAGTTCAAGTTTGTACTCAGAGGAATCACAGGGAGTATTTTATGGCAACCGGGACCTGATCGATTACTCCAGACCTGGGAAACTGATAACACCATTGTTGTGTTGGAAGATTGGGAAGCTCCTGAAGATCAGAAAATAACTGAGGAAGAACCATTTGCTAATGGAAACGAATTGCTTACTGCAAAACCTGAAATGCTAATAGTAGCTGAGAACTTGACACTTCAAAATGTGCAACAGTTTCTCGGTTCAAATGAAGGAACTGCCATTGCTGATGCAGATCCTGAACAGGAACCATCACTAGCAAGTAAAGAGTCCCCAATAGTGGACAATAGCTTTCCTTTAGAAGAGACAGCTATTATAGGAAATAATGGCAGAACTGTGACAGAAATCTCAGAAAGTGTTACTTTCCAGGAAAATCTGGTTACACATGCAGGAGATCCTGTTCTGGTACCTGGTCTATCTCCAATATCAGCAATCTTTGGTGAAGTAACAACAGAGGATGAAGTTGAGACAAGTACTGCATTTGATGCGTCAGTTGGAGTTAGTGAAGTTAAGAATCAGAACTTGCCTGAGGTAATTGATAAATGAATTTGATGCTCTATGTTCCTTCATTTCTACTAAGTTTACTACTAATGAAATAGCAGCATCCATTTTCCAGTCTCCATTTCGGGGAGAAATGCTACTGAAAGTTTATGATCTAAGTTAATGTTTTGTAGAATATGAAAGATTGAATAAATGGAATGGTCATTCAGAGTTTATTATGCATTGCTCTACTTGTTTTCTTATCAGCTATCCAAACTTTCCTGCACTTGCCTTTCATGTTCCTGCTGTCAGACTTTCCAATGTAATAAGGGATGTGAAGATTGACATATGGAGAGTTGATTCTTATATATTTAATAAAATATTAATGGAGACACTTTTATCACGTTTATTTAAAAATTTGAAACTTAATTGAAAACTTTGGAAAAATAAATACTGAAATAAAAAACAAGAAGCATCACAAGTTTGATTGTAAATTATTAATGCAAGGCCTAAGAACACTGAATGAAAAGGCATGATCACAAGAATCTGCATAAAGAATCCATCCACAGAGAAAAGAAATTTGCTAATTACAAGAACATTAGAATGAATGTTCATCAAACCTGTATATCAGATTCCTGAAACTTGTAACAGTAGTCACTTTGCAGTAACTAAACCCTTGTGTTTCATCTTTTCTTTTCCTTTTTTTGTCCCCACTTTCCTGGCAATTAACTGAGCCTGTAAATTTTAGTTAAACCAGAAGCAAGAAGAACAGAATCAGGCATTTAACGGTGAGGTGCAGCTTGAAGAGAATCTGAAGCAAGAGTTAGTATCAAGAGAGGAAAAGCATCATCAAGCAGAGCCAAATGGAAACAGTATTGTGGGAAATGACATTCAATGGTTGCAGAAGCTGTTGATAAACTTAGGATTGATGTAGAGTTTTCTTCACCTGCGTGTTAGTTCCTACAGATTTTGCCATAGAATTACTGTTACAGCTATGTCTTGTATAGAACTTGTTTTGTTCAGGCAGTGAAATTGTATTTGATGGGTCAGATCTCATTGCTTATATATATTATTATAATTTAAGATAATTATAATAAATTGTTAATTTAAATCAAATTTAATTAATTCAGTACAAGTTTAAGAGCTGAGTCGTGTATTTTATCGTTATCTTTTAACCGAAATTTAGGAGAAGGAATTTAAAAATATATATAAATTAGAATATTTTTTTAAGTTTTAACTTCATTTTTTAAAATGTTTCTTAAATTATAGAGAAAATTTATAGTCTGCAGTGCTCCAAAAATTTCACATTTCTAGGTGATTTCACCGATCTCAAGTAAAAAAAATAAAAACCTGGAGATATTAAAAAGTCAAGGGTCATTCATATTTTCTTTCCAATCTCAATGTCTTTTAGATGTTTATGTATTTAGTTTTTAATTTTTAAAACGTTTTTAAATTCTTTTTTTATAAATCTATTCAAAAACAAGATTTTAACTAATATTTTCAAAACAGATTTTAAGTAGATAAAAAATTTAACAGAGTTAACTTTCTATCAGTTAAATATTATGTTAATATTAACGTAATATTTTTATTTTTTAAATAAAAAGTAAATCCTACTATTACACATGTACAAAAGTCAAACCTACTATATGATTTTTTTAATAATTATGTGATTGTAAGATCTATTTTTATTTAAAAAATATAAAATAATGTCATGTTAATATGATATTTAATTGACGGTATTATAATTTTTAATATGGGTATAGTGTAGAGCCTATTAGTAAAAATTGAGCTTGAGTTAACCATTGTCAAAATAACTAAAACTAATCCTTTCAATAGTTTATCCTTACCAAATACCACTTATAAATCTTCTAATATTTTCATATTTAGTCAATACTAGATTCTTTAATACTCCCCTTTACGTGCAACTGGGACTAAACATCCTGTTGCCACTTAAAACAAACACAGTGATAACCGGGCCAGGTTGTTGGGATTTAGCATCCAGACGGACAACCGATAAATTAATGATCCGGAACAAACATGTTCTGATATTGTATTAGAATTTTTAATATAAATAAAGTGTAAAGCTCATTAACAAAAATTGAACTTGGGTCAACCATCGCTAAAATAACTATAACTAGTCATTTGGATAGTTGACTCTTACCACTTATAAATTCTTTAACATTTTTATGTTTAATTAATATAAAATTCTCTAACATTATAATTAAGAGACTTATTTTTATTTAAAAAATATAAAAATAATGTCGTGTTACGTAATATAATATTTAATTGACGGAGACTTAGTTAAGTGAAAAGGCATAATCATTTTCATATCATGGAAAAAGGAACAGCGGAAGTCAACAACCACATCACTGATGCTAAGTTTGCTTAAGTACTAAATTTTGAGCCTTGAAATTAGCACCAAACCAAGCAATACTGCGTACGCTGTGGGGAACCTTGTAGTATTAATACATAACTTTATGGCTTTATTTCGAGGTAGGTATAATATTTAATATCATCTACTTTACCTTTTGTTTTAAAGGTCTAATCACGTGTAGAGAAGACTTTATTTGACCGAGTCAGTATATCGATTGCAAGATATTTTTGTCCTTTGAGATAATTTTGTCCGTCTCTCGTAAAGTTGAACTAACATTAATTATAATTTTAACTTCTTTTTTTTTGAAACAATTATAATTTTAACTTTTAAATAAATTATCGGTTAAATTGCGTCATTTGATCCAAATAAAGATAATTAAGTGACCCAATAAATGATCTCTATTAATAGGTCAAAGTCTGGGTAAAAAATAGGTTCCGATTAGTGTGGACCGGGTTCATATCGACCTTGTGATGAGAAAGCCCGATATGAAAACTATATAAAGGTTAAGATCTCCTGTAGTTACTCAGAGAGAACGTTCACGAGCATAAAGATTCCTGACCCGTTAGGGAAGCTCGAAACTTGAGAAAACTGTAGAAAGGCCTTGCTTGTGAGTCGGTGAGCACTTTTCGCTAAAGGCCTCGGGAGATTCAGAGATGTTTGGAGTTCGAAATCAGCATCAAAAACAGATATGGAACCGAAATCCAGGTATTCCGCATTACTTTCGTTTTTAATCCTTTCATGTAGATCCGGGGTACGTAATAAAGCTGCCACTACGTACTAACACTGATAAGATGCTATCTTGATAAATTAATTGATATTATCTCTTTTATTTTTGATTATTTTGGTACTTCACTAGTAAAATTAGTGTTTATTTTATTTTATGAGATAAAAGGTTCGCACGAAATAGAGACATTATAGATGATGACATGAAGACATTGATGTAGTCTTATGTTGAAGTTTAACTAGAAAGCTTCTTTCTGTCCTAATTATATAGAGATTTGAATTTGAATTTGTTCTAGATAGATATCTTTGTCAGATATAATTAGATTATGATTAGAAGAGGAAATTTCTATAAAAAGGTCGTTCTAAATAATAGAATGAATAATTCTCTTCTTACTTTTCTCTCAATTTTTTGTCTTTATTTTATTTTTGTTGTTGGAGTAAAAGTTATGTCTGGCTAAACTCAATTATTATGATTCAAGAGGATTCAATATTCTAGTTGTAACCTTGTGAGGTTTTGTATTCTAAACTTTTTATTCATATTTTGATTCAAGTATTTCTTATTTTGAGTTCTTATATTTGATAAATGATTAATATGAAAATTTATTTTAATGTTAATTATTTTGTCACTATCTATAAATTCAATTATCCGTAATTGTCATGAAGGATTAATATAAGGAGGAAATAATTTATTTATGAATTTTTATATTTAACTTGTGATAAACAAGAAAACTAAATTGGACAGTTGCAGTTATCTCGATTATTTAATTTAAGATTTAGTCTTTTTCACTAAGCTTATTGCTATCATTTATTTGATATAGAATGTGATCACACCCAATTAATAGATGATAAGTTTTGGTTTGAATGTTAGGTTTGAACAATTAATTTAGGAAAATTTGAGACTTATTATGACTATCATAATATGTTTCAGATTAACTTCTTGAATTGCAACACATTCTTTTTAGACCAATTATCATTGTTACAATTAAATGAGATTTTTCCCTTGAATTGGAGTTGCGTATTCTTGAATTTATCACTTTTATATATTCGGTGAATTTATTTTTATTCCTTGTCAATTTTAGTTCATTAATTAATTAATCCAAAACCCTCCCATTATATTTTATTACTTGAAATAAAGAAATTAGTATTTAGCTCTCTACGAATTCAATTTGATTTCACGACTACTACAAGAAGTTGAAGAATCCAAATTATTTTCGGAGCCTTGACAACCTGACCATCTATCTCGAGGTCCCCTAGTCAGGTTTGTATTGATAGGGTCACAGGTTGAGTCTCAAACTTGATTCTTTTTAAAAAGGGCCTCGGGTTGAGCTCGAGTTGCCTAGGCTCGACCCAGCCTGAAGCCTGAAAACTAAAAAAAAAAAATGATGTCAATTTCGATTTTTAATTAAAAAATAGGCCAGATCAAACATAGTCAAGCTCAGGCTCTGACCCTATTGCCTCATACTCGATTGAGCTATAGAGGTAAGTCAGCCTAAGTTGAAACAAAAAATTCCTACATGTCTACTACGTGTGAAATGAGTGTTAAGGAATTGCTTCTTTGCCACTTTCACGTTAGAAATTTGGACTGATCGTTCAATAAGTAGTTCTAACCTAACTTAATCGAATTAAACCCACTTGAACTATGCGAAAGAAATGTAATTTTATTCCTGAATATTTTAAATTTAAAATAACGTTATTTTAGAGAAGAAATTTAGATTATTCGGGTCAAGTTTCGGGTCAGTTTCTTATATTCGATTTTGACCTAAAATTCATTAGTTTATTGTCTTCAAATTGGATTAAATTGAGTTTAATTTATCGAGTCCAAGTCTACTATTTGGCATACCAATACGATTGTTAAATAAGTGTTTCGAGTTTTTACTAGATCAAAATCCAAAAGAAAGAAAAAATAAGCTTTTTTTAAAGATGATAACGAATCGGGTCAAATTGAATTAAAATTTTTTAAATCTGATTATAACCAAAAGCTTGATTAAGTTTGAACCAAATAACTCGAGTTAAAAATTATATCATTTTAATTAAGCTATTTAGGCTAAGTAAGAATGATTCTCTCAAATTCTTGATTTGGCTGGATTAACAAAATGATACTATTTTAATTATTAAATAAAATAATATCTTTTTTTTAAATAACGTCAAATCAACTCTCTTAATTTTGAATTTAATTCAAAACTTAGTCAATTAAAATTAAAATTTAATTTTTTTATATAATTTAAACCCAAATTCGGGTTCGGGTCAAAATACCAACCGTAATGCAAACACTACAACACAGTTAACAATCTAACCAGGAAAAAAAAAATTTGCTACCACTATACAGTTCAGTACTGGTATTGCCGAACAAGAGTGGCAAGAACTAGGAAAGAATCTACAAGCTATCAACTTCATGTCACACAGATGAAGAAGTAACGACAAGGTGGTTGAAACACTGTTGAATTGATATCACCTGGGAACTATCTGTGTTATGTCAGATTCAATATCCAAGAACGTGGAGGTGGAGATTTCAGGAGGAGGATTCTTTACTGATTGCTTTCCTTTATTCCTGGAAGAAGATGAAGTATCATCAGAACTGAAAGCTCCTGAGTTCTTGGACAGCCCTGGCTCTGTTAATAGCTTGTCGTTGAGGTGCACGTCCTTGGAAAGCATCTCCACCACTTGCTTCATGGTGGGTCTTTGATGTGCAGCTGCTTGTGTGCAGAACAATGCAACCTTAATGAACCGACTGACCTCATTCTCCGGATATTCAGTCACTTCAGGATCAACTATATTCAACAGCCTTTCTTCTTTTCTTAGCTTCCATGCCTGCAAGAACATATTAGCTGAGTGATCAAATGAAAGCAACAGATGAAGCTCATGGATCTTTCTGTTTCAATAAATTATTAGAGCCAAGTGATGGGATTGATTCAAGTAGCGTTTGCAAGCTCCAGAAGCAACGCAATTGCTCCGCAGAATTCATCAGAAAATATGAAGTTGTAGTTCTGCAGTAAGATGGTTATGTATTTGAAGTTCCGAAATATACCCATTCAACCAGAACCAACATATCTTCCCCAAATGCTGCCTTACTGCTACTCTTTCCACTAATTATTTCAAGTATGAGTACTCCAAAACTATAAACATCAGCCTTCTTTGTGAGCTGTCCGAGTAGCGCATACTCCGGGGCCAGATATCCGCTGCATGGGGATGTATGATTATATACATATTGGCAAGAAACAGAGAGAGTATAGTAATTGATTGGTAGTAATTCAAACAGCAGAAAAGTCCATGTTTGTCCAAAACCAATGCACTTTTGCTTATTCATGCCATTTGCATCCAGCTTAAGCAATCTACTATGTGGATATATAGTGCCTAACTTATGAAGACTTGAAAAAACTGATGGCTTAGTATTGGAAAGAAGTATCTAAGACCATTTTTTCTTTGATGAATTGCTTTCATCAAGTCCAGAGAAACTAAAATGTAGAGTGCTGCAGTTTGAGTTAAAAGCAACAAATAATGTTCTTACACGGTTCCAGCAACTCGAGTGCTAACGTGAGTGACATTATCTGGAAAAAGTTTCGCCAGCCCAAAATCTCCTATTTTTGGTTGTAATTGTGCATCAAGAAGTATATTACTAGCCTTAATATCCCGGTGAACGATATGCGGTTCAGCTTCCTCGTGAAGGAATAAAAGGCCATTTGCTGTACCAAGACATATAGCAGCCCTCCTTGGCCAGTCCATGGCAATATGTTTACCTTTTGAACCTGAAGCAACAGGAAAGTTATTCATGAGGAGATTTGATCACAATACTTGAGCTGTTAAGCACAGGTTATGGAACTTCAAATGGGGAAAAGAGGTCAAAGATCAAAGAGAACTCTGTCCAGAAAATGAAACATGTAAAAGTACCCATCTGAGTAAGATTTCCCAACAGTATCTTCAACAAAGACATATCATCACATGATCACATCAATTAGAGTCTTGAAAATTTCAACAATCTATTACATACCGAGTAAAGCACTTGCAATGCTGTTGTTCTCTAAATACTCGTATACCAATATTCGATGGCTTCCCTCGATACAACAGCCGATGAGTTGAACAAGGTTTGGATGTCTTATATTTGATATCATTCTAATCTCTGTGAGGAATTGGTGTGTCCCTTGTTTGGATTCTGCTGAAAGACACTTAATGGCTACTTGAGTACCGTCTTTTAAAACTCCCTGTAAATAAAATGACAGCTATGTCAAACACTGAAAATTTGTGAAACACGCTCTTTTTTTTTTTTTGTTCCACTATAAATCCGAAGACAAAAAGAAGAAAAAACTCATTGCAGTGCAGCAGATTAAGGTAGTCTTTACCTTGTATACAACTCCAAAACCACCTCCACCTACTCTGTTTGAAGGATGGAAGTTCAATGATGCTGATCTCAACGAGTTGTAAGAAAAAATCCTCACATTATTTGATCCAATCTCTGCAACTCAAAGTATGCAAGAACAGATCAGTCCTATGAGCAAAGATTCCATATCAAATAGTTCAGAAAACAATACTTTTACAAACCCATCTGGGCACATTCACCACTAATTTGGAAACTAGCACAGGACTACATGCATTTTCAGACCAACTTCAGTTCAAAAGACAACATCAAATTGCCACCTCGTACTTCCAAGTAACCTCAAAACATGGCAATGGAAAAGTGTAAAAAACTAACCATAATTGGGTGTGTTCTTCTTACCTTCTGCTTCTGCCTGATTCCGAGTATCGCTCCGCTCGCTACAAGAAGATAGACCAAAGCAGCGAAAGATCATCGCAAGTAAACTCAGTCTCCCTTATGATTCTAAACCATTTCTCTTCTTTAAGCCTCAAGAAATCAAAGAACACTCTTTTTATCTTCTTGAAATGATCATCGAACTAGTGGATTCTGATATTACTACAAACAGTAATTCGCCAAATCATTGATACCAGTAAAGATGATAAGAACTGATAATATTACAACAAGAACAAGGACAGGTAGTGCCTAAACGAATTAAATGAAGCAAAAAAAAAGAAAGAAAAGGAAATAAAGCACTTACATCTACTTTCTCTTCTCGCCAAGTATGAAAAAGTAACAGTAAATAAGTGAAGTCAATAAAGGTGTTCAGAGATACTTTGGACGAAAGGTGTTCAGAATCAGAGATGCTTCAAAAGCCTGAGCAAGAACAACCCAAGTTGTTCAGAGATCCTATGGAATTCAAAAGGTGTCGAATTGGTACAGTAACAAGGAAAAGATCAGGAGAAAATATATGAAAACAGGAAGAGAAACATAAACTAAACAGGAAATTGATAACTCAGATTAGCAATGGGAAGTGGGTCAATCACTGTTTTCATTTTCACCCATTTTTGCTTTTTTTGGATGATTTTCTTTGATAAATTCTGATGGTACGAGGAAATGGGACAGAAGTAAAAGAACCCATTGGGTTGGGCTATTTAAAGTTGCAAACTAAATCAGAAAGTAAAAGGAAAATGTCAAAAGTGGGTTGCTTGGTTGGTTAATTATGACACACGACACGGTGCCCCCAAAAACAAAGATGTGGACTTGGTTAGACACCGAGTCTGGGTCTTGGTAAAGGTATGAGCTTTCTCTGTTGAACGTGATCATTAATATTATAATATATATTTGTTCCAAAGGTTCAATTTTGGATCACACCAACCCCATTCTCATTTCAAAGTTTGTTGGTAGAAGGTAAATGATTAAGAGATAATCAGGTTTGGATTGATGCGGAAATCTAGAAGTTTGATTCTACATTAGACTCGTTCGGGTACTCGTCAATTGTTTGAGAAAGCGACACTTTGTGTTTTCTCTTTCGAATTTAAAATCTACACGTACATGGCAGGCGACCAGGACCCGACATTCCTCCATTCTTATATGGATCCTAAGCTTCCGTCATTAACTTTGGCAGTTTATGCCCGGAATTATGACTCATTCAACAGTTGACATAAAATAAAATCAGAAAGACCAGTTCGTGGATGATGATGATGATGATGCAAAGGTCAACCTGATTATGTTCTTGTCACTGATTTGTCACCAAAGATGTCAGCTCATGGTTTCTATTTTTTTACCATAAAAAATAAAAGAACTGTACAAGGAAAACTGGCTATCGAGGAATGAAGTTCTGCAACTGAGAAATCATCCCTTTTCTGTTTCTAAACATGACTAGAGCGCAAAAGATTTGAGCTTTTTCGGTGCCCAGTTCAGGACATAGTTGATGAACATAGATACTGAAATATCAGATAATCAGGTAAACATGAACTCCTGAAGACGTTCAGTTCTGTTGGTTTTGTAGTTGTTGATCTTTCTGCTGTTAATTTTCTGGAATGCAAGTAATTAAGGTGGAGCTTTTCCTGGTATCAAGACTCTTGTCCCATTACATAATCAGAAAGAGACAACTAAATTAAGTTTATTGGTTGCTTCATCAGATAGCATATATGGATATTTCTTATCTCTCAATTAACCAAAAAGGTCAAAAATCATCAACACTCCAACAAAGTATACATCATTACTTTAAACTCCATATTTGACCCACTGTGTGCAAATCTTTAAGTACAAACAGAAGTCAAAACCGTGCACTAAATTCTTAGCTAGCCTCGAACGCAACATAAACAATCGAATTTAGTAGAAAGGTGTAAAAACTGAAGGAGTTCTTCAGATTTCTTTTCACCAAAGTTTTAATACAATATTCAGAAATACGACTGAAACAGCTCTTAAGTTTTGAAACTTCAAATGTTGGCTGACAAAGATGAAACAAATTAAGTACGCTAGTTGATTATTTCCCTTGTTTTCAGAATATAAACGCATGAATTTTCCGTCTTTCTCATGGAGTGCATAGACCTGCAGACAGGTCCTTCTGATGACTTTCCAGGTAGAGTTACAGTGGGGAACAATAATAATATCTAGCAATAGTTCAAGTCTTCTGCTTGATTGTCTGGCACATCACCCGCTTCAATGCTGACTGCCAGGGGATGAATACCCTCTCTCGCTACCAAAATCACTGTATCCAAAATCTGTACCATCTGAAATGAAGTTAAAGTTGACGCTCGGTTCAGAGCTAGCATTGCTTCTTGTGGCAAGAGGAGAATCTGAGGCACTGAGGGTCCTGCTTTTAGTGGAATCTCCTGATCTTACACTATAAATGGAGGAAGCAGGAATTTGGGTCATAATGCGGCAAAGATTACCTCCAATGGTTCGCCTTGTGTCCTATTCAAGAGAGGAATTCAAACAAAGTAATTTAACAAACACCTACATAAAAGCAACAACATAAGTATATAACAAGCATACAATGTGGATAGTACTGAGTAAAGTGATTAAACCAGCAACATCATCCTTAACAGGATATGATAAAACATTACTATCTGGTTTCTGTCAAATCGGAGTGTAACGGTATATTATCTAATTTTAGGCTTTATTTTGTAGCTTAAATTATAGATCAAATGGCTCATTCATAATGATAAGAAGAGTTGAGTTTCACTATGATTCATGAGAGGAGGTATTAAAAGATTATATGGTCCATTCAACAGATTAAGCATCAGCAGTGATCTTACGTGCTAACTGAGTCCAAGTTGCAATTTGTTTAGCATTATAGTCAATCTGTGAGAAGCAAAGGGAAAAAAACAAAAGAATACCATATGCCTCAAAGCCATGTCCAGAGATTTCTTTGAAATATTTCTGCCAAAGCCCAAACTATCAAGGGAAGATGCTTTTCCAGCATAATGTTCATCTTGCTTTGGTGGAGCCAATTTTCTCATATTTACTACTCTTTCAACCATCTTTGATCCCATTCGTCCTGGATTCACGTCATCATCTCCGTTGGTCCTTGTTCTGCTCTTAACAGTTAGAGAGATTCTATTGCTATTCAAACCACCATTTGAAGTCCTTCCTCTAGCAGGAGAGGATGATCGTTGTCTGTTCCTTGCCTTGGAATCAACCTCAAGAGACGATGGTTGAGCACCCGCAACACCTGGTCTACTCCTGGAAGCTGAAGTTGGCCTACTCTTGGTGGCTGAAGTAGGCCTAGTCCTAGTGGTTGAAACTGGTCTGTCTGGCAATGATGTCTTTAAATTCGGGGGCACATCAAGTGAAAAACCGGGCATCTCATTAGGCTTCCGAGGCCTAGATTTTACTGTCGGAGAACTTCCACGTGACGGCACCAGATTTTTCGATGTAGCGGGAGCTGACTTTGTCACTGAAGATCTAACAGGAGGAACCGCCACACCAGGTGCGCTTGTAGTGGTTGATGGTAAACGGGTTGGAGTTGCTGATCTTGAATTTGACTTGGAAGGTAACACAGAAGGTTTAGTAGTTGCTTTTGAAGAGCGAGCAGTGGTTCTATTAGGAGTTGAAGATCTCACTGGAGGAGCTACAGGCTTAGCACAAGATAAGATGGATAGCGAAGTCGGTGTGGACGGCCTTGAATGATTAGCTGTTGTAGGTAAAATGGGCTGCCCAGTTGGTGTTGCAGGTCGACTAGTGGATGTTGGTGTGGAAGGTCTTCTATTATCAGCACCTGAAGGGTTCAATCCATATGGCACATTTGAGTGCTTAGATCCTATGATTGTCCGTGAAGCAGGTTCTTCCAGGACATTAGTCAGCTGCAACACCATGAAAAACGAATTGCAAGCTGTAACATGATAAATTGCCACAGATTCCTAGAAAACCAGAGGAAATAGAAACCTGAAGAGCACAAAGAAAATTGACACTAAGACAGGACAAGACAATCGTGTCAGAAAGATCTAACAGAGGCATTCTATGCTAGAATATCAGTTAACAGGCACATGGAACTCAAGTTGAAGATTTCTTACCCTTGACTTCAGAGCAGTAGGACGAACATCGGACATTCTGAGTTGATTTGCTAGCGGTTCCATCTCCAGTGAAGGAAAAAGAGGGGTCGCAGGTGGTGTAATAAGCCTGAATATACATGATAAGTCCAACTTGATACCACTTGATCCACAATGTAAATATATATCAACTAGTTCTCCAGCTTGAACCAGGAATGGATTGTTTAGTGTACTCGTTAAAAGATGGCAAGTTCATAGGGAATCATAACGAACCCCAAAACAAAAAGTACGAAATCAAGGTCATTAACACTTCAATTCAACTTGATTATTTAACCCAATTTCAGATTTAACATTGAGATGATCCATCTCAAAGGTATATGTTTACAAGAATAGGAACATCACAATCAGACAGATGTAATTTAACAAGCCAACATCGTGACATTACCAATCATAATCAGATTTTTCATTCTCCGAGTCCAAGAATCTCTCTGCAGCTGTCTTTCGAGGTAGCAGAAACGACACAAACTTGGATATTGGGGAACTAGCAGCATTGTTTCCTGAAAAAACACAGCACCAGAAAACTTATCAGTCAACTGCTAACTCTTAGTACAAGATCAAAACTCAGTATGAAAACAGAACCTGGAGGAGCCTCAAGCGCATCAGAATCGTGAAGAAAAAGAAACCTATTCCTTTCCTTCTCTTTTTCTCGTCTTCTCATCTCCAAGAACAGAGCTAGCTCATCATCTTTCTCTTTGGTCACCATCTCTTGTCTCCTTCCTCTACTTGTTTGACACTACCCAGGAACATACATTAAAGGGTCCTATCTGCTCAAAACTAAATTGCCAAACCTCTCACTAAGCTCACTCGAGTTCTCAGAAGACATAAACCGATAGTACCCAGATAGTTAACTTTCAAAGGAACTTTGCAGGGATGAATTTTGAAGTCCTCCATGGGTAGTTTTCTTCTTTGGCAGATAAAGAACGAAACTTTCTTGAAAACTCAGTAGCCCGAGTGAAGAAAATTTCAGCTAAATGATTTGAAACAGAGATTACTGTTGTCTCCTTTGTTTTTTTCTCAAACGACATTGAAGACAAGAACATCAATGTAAGAATTTTTCAAACTCCTAGTTCAAATTGTCCCCAAGTATTGGAACAACTACAAACATACCATTACGCTGCGTTTGGTTAGCGTCTCTGGTAGTTGGAGACGGAACGGGACGAGACGGAACAGGACGGGACGGAACAGAAACTGGACAGAGAGCTGTTTGGTTGATGGTGGGCAGAACAGAGAATCTTGTCTCCCTCTTCAGGACAGATGTGTTTGTTTGGGTTTAGAGATTAAACCCAGAGAGAGTGTACAAGGGCAGGGGCATTTTGGAAGACAGAAACATACGCCTGCAATTTGTAAGCATTGCTGTTGTTGCACCGTTTTTGGTGCAGAAGTTCAAACTTGAGCTGTTGCATTTTGTAGGGATGTCTCAGGTGTTTCAAACTTGAGCTGTTGGATTTTGTAGGCATGTCTCAGGTGTGATCGGACGGCTATGGGGATTTTGTAGAGTTTGAAACTGATTCAGGAGTTCAAATTTAGTATCATTCCTCATTGTTGGGACCCTCCCCAGCTCACTTGGTTGTTAGTTATGTCTTTGTGTTGGTGTCTGTAACCAATCTAAAAGGTTTTGGTGTTTGTAAATTTAACCAACTCCTTTTAAAGGAAATTTGTTTTGTTATCTTGTTAATTTTCTCTTGTAAGAAATATTTTTAAAAATCTTTTAAAAACAAACAAGAAGTTTAAAATAAACAAGTGGTTTAAAAAGTTCGGATAAGATGGTAATAAAATTGACTAAAAATTGAATAAAATTAAAAATTTTGAAATGTGATTAAAAAATATAATTATCTATCAAAAAATTTAAAGTATAATTAAAAAAATATATTGTTAAATAAAATTAATTAATTTATAAATAGAGATGACAAAAAGAGCTCAGTCCAATCCGATTTTGGCCCGAGTTATCGGGCCACGGATAGCCCAGTCCGGCTTGTGACTCGACTGTTTTGCCAAAAACGACATCATTTTTGACCAATTTTCTTTTAAAAAAAATATGATGGGCCAGGTTAGCCTGCCCACTCGTGGCCTGTTGGGCAGAGCCAAGCTAGGAGCAGCCTAGGCCTGACCCGGCCTATTGACATCTTTATTTATAAGAACTTATTAATTTATGAAAATTAACCAACTAACTAATAACCTGATCAGTTTTTAATACCAAGAGTTATTAAATAACAAAAATTATTAAAGTAAATTGAACCAGAAAGTTAAAAATCGAACAAAAAAATTAAACAATTTAAAGTTCTTAAGGTTAAACTAATCTAACCAATTGAATTTTTTAATCATTGATTTTTATTGATGTTTATGAAATTTTGGTGTTTATAAATTTGCTTCTAAATTTTTCATAAAAATATAAATAAATTTTGACAGTCAACTTCTAAAAGTAAAATTAATAACTTTATATTTAATAATCATACAATTTTTTGTTGATAT
>JANZLH020000324.1:15819-27876 GCA_026770325.2 Erythroxylum fimbriatum
CCTACTTATGCCAAGTTCTTAAAGGAGATCTTATCCAACAAAAGAAGGCTAGAGGAATATGCGACTGTGGCTCTTACGGAGGAATCAAGTGCCATTCTTCAAAACAAACTCCTTCCAAAGCTTCAAGATCCGGGAAGTTTCTCGATACCTTGCCAAGTTGGAACTACAACAATTGGGAGAGTATTATGTGATTTGGGGGCAAGTGTGAGCTTATTGCCATTATCTATCTGTCAGAAATTGGACATCAGAGAGCTTAAACCAACCACCATATCATTGCAACTAACCGACGGGTCCATAAAAATTCCTATTGGGATATTGGAAAATGTGCCTCTTAAGGTTGGAAGTCTTTTTATCCCGGTAGACTTCATTGCCTTAGAAAAGGAGGAAGAGACTAACCTACCCATTATCCTTGTGAGACCTTTTTTAGCTACAGCTGGAGCAATAATAGATGTTAAGAATGGAAAAATGACTCTGAGAGTAGGGGAGGAAGAGATCAAGTTTAATTTGGGAAAGGCAATGAAGGCTATGGATGACAAAGATTCTTGTTTAAGGGTGGACCTTATTAACAAGCTGGTTGGTGCTGAATTCAGAAAATCTCATCCAAAGGATTCGTTGGAACACTTCTTAGTGAAGGCTGTAGCAACTGCAGGGGGTGATACAAAATTTACAAAGGAGTCAGAAGTCTTTGAATTCGCATAGATGCTCGATGCACAACCCGTGCAAAGATCTACTCAACCTGTGCAACCTGAACTAAAACCATCACCCAATTCGAGCAAAGAAGAACCTCCAAATGTGGAATTGAAACCTTTGCCTCCTAACCTTAGGTATGAATTTTTGGGCCCTAATTCGACCTATCTAGTCATTGTTAATGCTCTTTTAAGCTATGCGTAGGTTAATAAACTTTTAAGAGTGCTTAGAGAACATAAGCAAGCAATTGGGTATAAAATTTCAGACCTGAAGGGAATCAGCCCGTCTCTCTACACACATAGAATTCACTTAGTAGATGATGCAAAACCTGTGATTGAACATCAAAGGAAGCTAAATCCAAACATGAAGGATGTGGTCAAGCGAGAGATCTTAAAGCTATTAGCTGCAGGTATTATATACCCCATTTTCAACAGTAATTGGGTAAGCCCTATTCATTGTGTGCCCAAAAAGGGAGGTCTAACATTTGTGAAAAATGAAGGTAACGAACTAATACCAACTAGGACAGTTACGTGATGGCAAATGTGTATCGATTACAGAAAATTGAACAAGACCACCCGTAAAGACCACTTCCCTTTGCCATTTATTGATCAAATTTTGGAAAGACTTGCTAAACATGATTATTTTTGCTACTTGGATGGCTTCTCTTGTTTCTTTCAAATTCCCACTCACCCTAATGACCAAGAGCGAACTACTTTCACATGCCCCTATGGTACCTTTGCATATCAAAGAATGCCATTTGGGTTGTATAATGCACCAGCTACGTTTCAGCGTTGCATGACGGCGATCTTTTCATATTTTATCGAGGAAATTATGGAAGTCTTCATGGACGAATTTTCTGTTTATAGGTTGATTTTTGACTTTTGTTTATCTAATCTTGCCAAGGTTTTAAGCAGGTGCGAAGAGGTTGATCTGGTGCTTAATTGGGAGAAGTGCCATTTCATGGTACAGGAAGGAATAGTGCTAGGTCACTTAGTCTCCAATCGTGGAATAGAAGTGGATAAGGCTAAAACCGAAGTGATAGCAAATCTACCTCCACCGACTTCAGTCAAAGAGATTAGAAGTTTTTTGGGACATGCAGGCTTTTATAGGCGTTTCATTAAAGATTTTTCCCATATAGCAAAGCCTTTGACCAATCTGTTGGGTAATGATGTGCCATTCAATTTCGACCAATATTGTCTTGATGCTTTTTGCAGGACTAAGCAAGCCTTAACCTCGCCACCTATTCTTCAACCCACGGATTGGTCCCTCCCTTTTGAAATCATGTGTGACGCTTCGGATTATGTTGTGGGAGCCATTTTACACCAACGAAGAAACAAGGTGGCCCATATGATCTATGATGCGAGCAAGACATTGGATGATGCTCAAATCAATTATGCCATGACTGAAAAGGAATTGCTAGCTGTAGTCTTTGCAGTGGACAAATTCAGGTTATATATGTGGGCTCGAAAGTGATAGTCTACTCGGATCATGCAGCTATCTGCTATCTACTTGCAAAAAAGGAGGTTAAACCAAGGCTTATAAGATGGGTCCTTCTCCATCAAGAATTCGACCTTGAGATTTGTAACAAAAAGCGAGCTGAGAATTGGGTCGCAAATCACCTCCCGAGGCTCACTACGGATCAGAAGGAACCCCTTCGAGAAGAACCACCGATTAATGACTCCTTCAGTAATGAGCATTTGTTCTTCTGTGCAGATTTACCATAATTGTGTTATTCATTACACAAAATTGATGCAGCAACATTACAAGTCCCATGGTATGCTGACTATGTGAATTATCTTGTTTCAGGAGTCTTGCCACCTGACTTTACTTTCCAGCAGAAGAAGTTCTTTTCGAAGCTCAAGCATTATATATGGGAGGAGCCTTTTCTTTTTAAGCATTGTGGTGATGGGGTGACCCGAAGATGCTTACCAAGTGAAGAAGTAGAAGCTGTCTTGAGTCACTGCCATGCATCTCCCTATGGAGGCCATTTCAGTTCTGAAAAGACGGAAGCAAAGGTTCTCCAAGCAGGATTCCATTGGCCTACACTTTTTAAGGATGCAAGAAATTTTGTGCAAGCATGTGATAAATGCCAGAGAGCTGGAAATATTTCTTGGAAACATGAGATGCCCCTTAAAGGAATTTTGAAGGTTGAACTTTTTGACGTTTGGGGGATAGATTTCATGGGACCACTACTGTCTTCTCTTGGCAACAAATATATTCTTGTTCGGGTCGACTATGTCTCAAAATGGGTGGAAGCAATCGCCGCACCAACCTGTGATGCAAAGGTGGTCATTAGATTCCTCAAGAGAAGTATTTTCACAAGGTTTGGCACTCCTCGGGCAATTATCAGTGATAGGAGAAGTCATTTTGTCAACAGCTCGTTTACCAACCTTTTGAAGAAATATGGGGTATACCACAAGTTAGCATTGGCCTACCACCCTCAATCTAATGGGCAAACTGAAATTTCAAATAGGGAGATTAAGGGAATCTTGGAGAAAACAGTAAACACCTCACGAAAAGATTGGTCTTCGAGGTTAGATGATGCTCTTTGGGCCTATAGAACAGCATACAAGACTCAAATTGGAACGACTCCATTCAGACTTGTGTATGGGAAATCATGCCACTTTCCAGTTGAATTAGAGCACAAAGCACACTGGGCTATTCAGAAGCTTAATTTTGACTTCAAGGTAGCTAGAGAAAGGCGTTTGCTTCAGTTGAATGAGTTGGAGGAGCTTCGCTTAGACGCTTATGAGAATGCTCGAATTTACAAGAAAAGAACAAAGAGATGGCATGATCAACATATTATCCAAAGAGAGTTCAAAGAAGGAGACTTGGTCTTGCTATTTAATTCACGACTCAAGCTATTTCCAGGAAAGTTAAAGTCGAGGTGGTCGGGACCATTCAAAATTGTTAAGGTTTATTCTCATGGTGCGGTAGAAATTGAGGATCCCAAAACTGGAGTATTTAAGGTTAATGGGCAGAAGTTAAAGCCTTATGTGGCTAGATTTTCAATAGAAAAAGGGGTCACTCAATCCCTCTCCAACCCTGACCCTTGAGCAACCATTTGGCCAAGTCAAGTTAAGGACTTTAAATTAGTGCTTCTTTGGAGGCAACCCAAGTTTCACACCTTAGTTATTTTCATTTATTTTCTTTTATTTTATTCACCCAAAATTAATGTTCCTCTTTGTTTTAATTGCAGGAAATTGGACCTTACAAGCGAATTTTGATGGGAGGAACTACATTTTTTAAGAAAATGATCCAAGCTCATTACAGGGAAGTTCTTTGTGCCTCTTGCTCATGACCTAGCATATTGTTGAATTTTGCGGCTGTTTGTGTTTGCGTATGATCTGTAGCATTTCTTAATTCGCGTGCATCATTGCCAACATTCTTTTTGTCCTTCATTGTGAACATACATGTTTACTTACCCACTTCAAATTGTACCTTCATACCTTGACATTGAGGACAATGTCCTATCTGAGTTTGGGGGGTTGAGTGTCAATTTCATCAATTTTGAAAAAAAAACAAAAAAATTACCTTTAAGCATCAATTTCATCAATTTTGCCAAAAAAACAAAAAAACAAAACAAAATTCTACCATTACATTTCATCTTTTTTGACAAACCATTATATTGTCATTTTTCTTGCATAGTTAAATCTTATTAAGAAATTCTGATCTTTAAAAGCTTTGATTTTGGCCTCACTTTTGAGAAATTGAGAATTGCTTGGGACCTAATTAGATTTACCTTTAGAAGGTTTGTGGATAGATTGTTCCAGATTAGTGCTCTGCTTTCAATTGTTTAATCATACGCATATTCTTTGATTTGAGTCTTTTCATCCATTTTATTTGAGTTTTGATTATCCATTAAATTATTAGGCAAGCTGGAACCTAGTGAGATCTCGCCAATCCTAGAACAAGTTCTCTAGGCCTATCAAGGCGAAATGTGAGCACAAATTTGATAAGGAAGTGATTAAGGCATTTCTTTGAATTACGAACCACAATCTAATTTTGGCTTAAAATAACCCTATATTCCCTTTGGAGCCAAGTTGAGCCTAAGTAAAATCTCTATTTCTTTGGCACCCTCATTTAACCAAGCCATAAGCCAAGCATTCCCTACCTTTCATGTGGAAATGATTATTTAGGAGTAGGTTATATGGGGGGTTGAAAAAAAAGGGGGAAGAAAAAAAACAAAGAGAAGACAAAAAAATGAAAAGAAAAAAAAAGAAAACAAGAAAACAAGCGCAAGCAAGTGAGGATTTTGCCGCCCCTAGTATACAAGAAACTGAGTTTAGGGGAAAGTCAATTATTTGGAATTCGGAAATTCATTGATATTGAGTTAAACCTTGTCATTGTTATCGTTTTTAATAACATGTTATCATGTTAAGTTTTGTCATTCTGTAAAAAAAAAAAAAAATTCTCGTTTTCACAGTTTTACTTGTTCTTAAAAAAAGAAAAAGAAGAAAAAAGAAAGAAAAAAAAGAAAAAGAGATCCCTTATATTTTCTTGTTGCTTGAATAATTGTTTCCATTTCATTTGAGCTTTTATTTTCCTTTTCCTTGGTCTAAGCCGAGTTTAAACCCCAACGACCCCATTATAACCCTAATAAGACCTTTTGATCCTTTGAAAATGAGTGCTAAAAATTAGTGGAGATGGAATGGAGAATTTTGCCTATGGGATTGGCCAATTTGATAATATCTTTAGAGTCTCTTGGGTTGTAAATTGCCTTTGAATTTATTTGGATTTTCTTTACTCTTGTGAGTTGGTTAGTTTTTAATTAGAATTGAATCAAGGAGTGTGCGTTTGAGTGAGCATTGGTATCCTTACACTATGAAGGTGGATATGGTTTGTTAAGTGGCTAAAGGTAAATTTTAATTGGTTACTGCAATTCTGAAAATTCTAATTGTTGAGTGCACCTTAATCTATTTTGAACAAATTTTCTTAATTTTGCTTAGGGACAAGCAAAAGTTTGAGTTTGGGGGCACTTCTTGGGCACCACAATCTCACTCCACTTGACTTTAGCCCCTTTACAGTTTCCATGCTTACACATCTATAAGAAAGCTTTCAAAATCCTCTCCAATTCTTTAATAACTCTTTTTGGAATAGTTACATGGGCAGCCCAGTGTATATGCATATTGTTCAGCACTGACATAATTAAGGTAGCTCTCGCAGCAAAAGAAAGAAAACGGTTTTGCCAATTTTTCCAGCAAAAGGAAGAAATCAGAATACTTTGGCTTACCCGATGTGATCGGTACTCCCATATATCTGAACGGAGTTGCTTGGAGAGGCAACCCCGACATACTACTTAGTTGCTCCCTATTATTGACATCGGAAGAGACATAGATGCCACTCTTCTGGACATTCATTTTCAAGCCCGACCATCGAGAAAAGGTTTCCATCAAGTTTATCATCCTGTAAATCACTTGCGGGTCAGCCTTACACAGCAATATCACATAATCCACATATAATAGGTGAGACAGATTCATTTCCCGACAATGATAATGGTATTGGAATAACCCATTGCATTGGACCAATTTATTCAATAACCTAGAAAGACCCTCCATTGCTAGAGTGAACAGGTAAAGGGAAAGAGGGTCCCCTTGCCGGATCCCTCTATGAATCCTAAAAGGCTTTATAGGAATTCCATTAATCAAGACACTGAGAGAGGGAGTTTGTATACATTGGTATATCCACTGGCAAAACCGTGGCGGTAGTCCAATCCCTTGCATACAATCCTTCAAGTATCTCCGTCCAATCGTATCATATGCTTTATAAAGGTATCTCTCGAACTGTTCCCAAAATTGATCTGTCTCAACTACAGTAGCCGTACAAGTGTCCAGCCTGTAACGATATCCACAGAACAAGTTAAGAGAACTTTGTAACTCTTACAGAGAGGGTTAAGCAAGAAGTGCTAGCTCCATATAGCTTAAGCCTATTTATAATAAGCTTTAGACGTTTTAGCAATTTAATTGAAATTAAATTCTAATTTCAATTAAACTTTAGTTAAATACCAATTATGCCCATATAAGATTCAATATCTCATATTGATCCTTATTTATTAAACATCTCATATTTAATCATAAAGTTTTTCAAACTTTACAATCAAGTTCAATTTGATTAAATTAACTTTGTTCTCTTCAACCCATTCTATATGCGAGACCCATTCGGTTCTCAAATATGTTAACAATGATTATAAAATCTAATTTTATTTCATAATTAAAATTAGATAAATTGAAATTCCTTTTAATTTATCTTTAATTCTCCAATTAAGCAATTAATGAATTAAAATTAGATAAATTGAAAGTCCTTTTAATTTATCTTTAATTTTCCAATTAAATAATTTATAATCATAGATCAAGATTGGCGTCAAACAATGCACCATGACCACCCAAATATTTACAAATGTTAAAGTAGTTTTGACTAACCTTTCCATACATAATTTTTTCGTATAATTCAATCCTTTCATCATACAATGTTCTGATTAGACATAGAATATGAAATTAACATCTATTTTATTTTGAGTCTAATCATTTTAGTTCTCCGCCATTAGCTATTGATTCAATTAATGACATTTGTAAACTATTGACAAAGCATCATTTCACCTTGGCCAAGGATTTGTTGAATTAATACTAATCGACAACAACGAAACATTCTAACTAATTACTTTTGGGTGATGAATCCTATCTTGATCATTCAACTATCTCCATATAGTTCATGCTATATCCAATGACTACCAATTAAACGACCTATGATTAAATATATCATAAGTAGCATCAAACCATAGCAATCCCCATACAAGATAATTTTGATGACCTCAAGTCAAAGGATTACTTATACAATCATCACAATGAGAATTCCATAGACATACAAGTAATGTTCCAAATAGATTTCTCATATGGGGTCTGTTCAGTGAACTTGTTCTCTAACAAGCACTCACATGTTTGTTTAAATATCTCCATACTTTAAGCCTATAAGATCGACTACTTCCTTCATAAGGAAAAACAAAACGTGTGCTAGTCTTTTTACGTTCTATTAATGTTCAATCTTAATAGAACAATGACTAGGAATATTTTAGGAATAATCCATAAATGCAATATGAATCTTATAATTATAATCTCATTATAATTTCATTTGCGATGTATAATTATCCCTTGGACTTTATCATATACATCTAAACATGTACAAGATAAAGAATACCTTTAAATAATTTGTCACTAAACTACAACCAGAGCGATTGGCTGTAGGGCATAAATCAACACATTGTTACTTCAATATTCTGCAGTAAAATCCCTTTGTTCGTATAACACGTTACTAATTCCTTCTACTTGTGTTTTGTCCAACTCTATCTCACTATTTAACCACTACAACGTTGTCTTTCATTTCTCTTAGAGAGACAGAATTTTTTTCCATATTTGATAGTACTCCATAACGTTATTTTTGTTAATCACTAGGGTAGGATTTGTGTTGAACCAAATGGGGGCATTTGGTTAACTGACAGGGCATAAAGTGTTTAGTTTTGCTAGCCTAAAAAATAACCCGTAACAAGTTAGTATCAGAGACAAGTTTGGGAAATTTTTGGGGTATTTTCTCCATCTATATATGTTGTTTTTGTGGAAATGGTGGGCAATCAAAACCATAAAGCCATTAGAGAAAGGATTGATAGGTTGGAGCATAGAATAGGGGTCAATTCGGAAGATGAAACATAGAATTTGTTTGCTCGTTTGGATCACTTGGAAGAGGTGATTCATGCATTTCATTACTTAATGGATACAATATCGGCAGAAGCAAATAGAAGAATGGGAGTTTTAAAGGATGCTTTGGCTCTCATTAGGAACCATGGTGCTATAGATGGTGGTGGCACATGGACAAGGTTGAAAGTCCCAGATCCTAAGCATTTTGATGGTGTGTGGCATGCAAAAGTGTTGGAAATTTTTATTTAGGATATGTAGAAATATTTTAAAACAGCCAGGGTACTGAAATGTGACAAAATTCATTTAGCCAGCATGTATTTGGCTAGAGATGTGAAATTATGGTGGCGTGGGAGACTTGACAGTAATTTGAATGCTGGACGTCCTAGAATTGATACGTGGGAGGCATTTGTTCACAAGTTGAAGGGGCAATTTTTGCCTTGCAACACTTCATGGGTGGCACGAGAGAATTTGCGGATGCTGAAATAGGATGGTTCAATTTGAATTTATGTCAAAAATTTCAGTTCGTTGATGCTGGACAATAAGAACATGGCGGAAGAAGATAAGCTTTTCAATTTTCTGTTTAGACTCCAAACTTAGGCACAAATTGAACTACGGAGGCAAGGAGTTCAAGACCTCCCAAGTGCCATTACAGCGGCTGATCGGTTGGTGGATATACGACTGAATAAAGACAAGGAAAATGTTTCCAATGGTAATGGGAATGGTAAAGCTGGAGGAGAAAAATTCGCAGGGAAAAATGAGAAAGGTAAAAACATGCAAACTACTCAAAATTCAGCTCAATAAATTGTTACTTGTTTTATTTATAGTGGACCGCATTATGCAAGGGAGTGTCCGAAGAGAACTAAATTGAACGCATTGCTGGCCTAGGAGGAAGATAGCAGTGAAGTAGCAATTGTCAATCCAATGGTGGTGGGCAAAGCACCTAGAAGTGGGACTTCTAGGACCATTGATGAGTAAATTATGATGGCTATACATCAAAGGGAGTCGAGAGGGACTCGTATAAGTTTCCTAAATGGACTTATAGTCCTATCTTGATGGGTCTAAATGGTAGTAAAAGGGTTTTGTTATCCGTTGAAATTTACATTTTGGTAGTGGGGATTGCCACTCCAAATTATTAACGAAATGACACGCAAGGTTGTGCCATTTTGGTATACATTTACCCAATAAGTTGTGTTAGATTTTTGCAGGGTAAAAGGTGAGGAATTGGCTAGCTTTTAGAGAAAGTAGCCAAGGAAAAACGTGTTGGATAGATTTGACATTTCAATTGCCAACAAGGATGTCGACTTTCTTTTGGTAGGGGACGTTTGTGAGACCCTCTTTTCAGTGTTCAGCAAACACCAACATTGTACAACTTAGACAACATGATGGTGGCATGTTTTGGCAAGTTGTATGGTTCCTTTAATGGTGTAGCTATAAAACTCAAGACGTTGGAACATGAAATTATGCAAATGGTGTTTTGGGTTGTCCACATGACAACAGTGCATGGTGGACATTGGAACTTGCATAGTGAACGTTGGGTGTTGTTAGTGGATTGCATGCAAAGTTACGTAAATGTATGGGATAATATGTGTAATGGATAGCATGCCTTACATGTATATATGCTTAATGTCTCTTTATTATTGGACATGTTTATATTAACCACCTTATAACTGTCCAGACCTTCGTTATTATCTAAATGTTACTGTTAGATGAATGCAAATTAATGTATGACATTAATTTAATTAATGAAAAGGTTTTATTTATCTTTATGAATTAATTTAATTAATATTTTGTGTTTTAATACTAAAGGTAAAATCCTTGGAATAATTACTGTATGATTGAAATTATGAAGAGATCATAATTATGAGATTCAATTTACACTTATGTATTATTAATAAATGTTCCTAGTTGTAGTTTCATCAAGACGAGATATTGTTGAAACAGTAAAACTAGCACACATTATGTTTCTTTCTTATGAACAAAGTAATTGAACTTATAAATTAAAGTATGAAGATACTTAAACTAATGTGTGGGTGATTATTAGAGAATAAGTCACTAGACTAAACTGATTATGAGAATTTCAAATGGAATATTACTTATATGTCTATGGATTATCTCATAATGTTGGTTGTATAATTGATCCTCAAACTTGAGATTACCAAGATATCTCGTGTGAGAATTACTGTGTTTTGATGTTACTTATAAATCGTCCTAAAATAATTCAGTCAGTAGTAATTGGATACAGTATAAACCATACGGAGATAATTGAGTAAGTCAATATAGGATTCGTCACTCTAAAGTAATTAGAGACAATATTATACTATTCTTGATTAGTAATGATTTATGTAATTCTCTGGCCAGAGTAAATTGACATTTGAAAATGTGTTTTCAAAATTTAATTATAAATAAATTACTAATTAGCAAGAATGGACATGATTGGATGATACACTGCATCCATACTTTGTCCAATTAGAATATTGAAAGATGAAAGGATTAAATTATACATCATAGCCATACATGGATAGATTAAGTCAATCACTTTGACATTCTTGATATTTGGGTAATCATGACATGTTGCTAGACGTCAATCATAATTTATGATTATGAATTGTTTAATTGGAGAATTAAAGATAAATTAAAAGAAGTTTTAATTTATCTTATTCTAATTGCGAATTAGAATTGTAATTTATAATCATTGCCAATTTATTAGGAACCTAATAGATCACACATTAAAGAGCAATTTGTGAAAGAAAAATCAATCTAATTAAGTTGGACTTAATTATAAAGTTTGAGAAATTTTGGGGATCAAATATGAGATATTTGATTTTATTAAAATTAAGTTAATTAGAATTAGAATTTGATTTTGATTTTGATTATAATTATAATTATAATTAAAGAAATTTAATTTTAATTAAAGACCCTCATGATTTTTCTATTTAAAAAAGGTGAAGAACATTTTAGAAGCTAGCACTTTTGTTTTCTTCCTCTCAAATTTATATTGAGAATTGCTTTGTGGATACCATCAGAGGCTGGATAATTGAATAGCTCATGATTAATCAATCGAAAAGATTTCAAAAGTTTTTCAACAAGAAGACATACAAGGTACAATTTTTAATTCGTTTTTTATTTTATTCAAGTTTATTCAATTATCAGAATCTGCTCAGAATCCATAAAAAATTTTGTTTTTCTGTCGCATCCGTAATTTGATCAAGGTTGGATTCCAACACATTGTTACTTTAGTATTCTACAGTAAAATCCCTTTGTTCGTATAACACATTAATGGTTCTTTCTACTTGTGTTTCATCCAATTCTGTCTCACTATTTAACCACTGTAATGTTGTCTTTCTTTTCTTTTGGAGAGACAGAATTTTGTTCCATATTTGATAGTACTCCACAATGTTATTTTTGTTAATCACTGGGGAAGGATTTGTGTTGAAACAAGTGGGGGCATTTTCTCGCATTACGGGGCAGAAAGTGTTGGATTTTGCTGGCCTAAAAAAAGACATGTAAAAGACCAAATTGCCCTTTATTGAATATAATTAATCAAATAACAGAATTAAATTCCGAAAATATTCTGTAACCATCTTACCATTGAATTGACCACCAAATACTCTAATTAGGGTCAATACTTATTGATTGGATGCTTTAAAAATTTTCGAATGAGTTTAAAATCATTAATACCCATTAC
>JANZLH020000325.1:0-28303 GCA_026770325.2 Erythroxylum fimbriatum
ATGGAACAAGAGAACCCTTATGACTATAATATGTGGGTAAGAGGTATGCTATAGGGTCAGTCGTTAATCATTCATTATTAATTGTGATTTGTGATTTGTGATTTGTGATTGTGATTGTGATAATTATGTGACATGATATTGATATAGGAAATGCATGCATGTTTGTAAACAAAATCATTATGTTATGAAATTGCATTTATGGATATAATACATTATAAATATATATGTATCATTTGAAATCCTTAGAAATGCATAATATAACCATAATATTAATTCACTCAACGAGGTCTAACTCCCCTCAACTATTTTGGAGGATCTTCTTTTCAAATCTCTTTTAACAGAGTAATTTGTCAGTCTTCTTTCTCTTCGGTGATTTGATGTATGTTTGTTGGTGACCTTTGACTCTAGAGTCGCAGTCAATTTGCTACAACATTGAGATAGTTAATACAAGGGAAAATCTAACACATATAAGACTACTGCGACTCTAGTATACTGTTAGAATATTTGATCATTATCAGCATGAGTTTGATCATTTTGAAATCTCATCTTTACTATGAATGTAAGGATTTGATGGTAGTTTAGGCTTGCTAAGGGTCCAGTAAACCTTAAGTTTACAATTCCTTTAGCGTCGTGACAACAATTCTCTACAATATCTTATAATTCAAAATCTTCGGCTGTAAGAAAGACTATTATCCTAGTTCTTCAAACAAAATAATCATTTCTATTAAAGAATAAAACAATATCAATATCTTAGCCCTGTGATAAAGTTATGTCATAATAATCTTTACTCAAACTTCACTAAAAATATATATGTTATGAATGAGGCTTACTTGAATACCAATTGTGGCTGGGGCTCGAAAGGCAAGTAAGAAGAATGGTGAATTATATATGTCTAGTTTTTACATAATGAATAGGGCTCACTCAAATACCAATAGTTGGTCCTCAAATGCTATGAGTTCCAATTTCTTCTTGACTATGAATAAGAATATGTTGCCACAATTTTATCCAAAATCTTAAATACCATTTTGTAACTATTTCACATTTTTCTTACAACTGTTTTCTACAACAATCATTAAGAAACTATATTTCTATTGCTTTACCCTTAAACCCCACTTGAAAAATTCATACCCCACTTGAAAAATTCATACTCAAAGCATAGGATCTGGACTTTCAGGTTTTCTCTGACTTGATTTTAGTTTTTCACTTGTTTGCAGTGGACATTATAATAGAGCTTGTACCCCATTCACCATAGCGTTATCTTCCTAATTGACTGCCTAGTAAAAGGGCAACTAGCTCTATTATGTTGTTCACTGCAATCTAAATAGAAGGTGAAAAATTGCAATCAAGTAAGAGAAAAGCTTATGCCTAAATATGGACTCTGTTCAAAAGACTAATTTAGGTAACGCTAAAATTTAAGTTGAGCTTTAATATTTTGAAGTGTTTTACCATAATATTTGAAAAATGTTCAAAGTAAACTCTAACTAAATGAAAAAACTAATAATATTAGGTCTTCGATAGTTAAATGTCACGTGACATTTTAAAAAAATATTCATTTACGGTAAATTAAGAAAGAAAAAAAAACGTATAAAAGTGCGAGACTGAGGCATATCATGTTAAAATTTAAATGCAAAAAAGAAACAACAGAATTAGCATAATTCTTCCTGTATCCGGAGTCAATGGGAACAAATCTTTTGTTCCAATTAACCAATTTCTACTATATTATATTAAATCTTACCCAAATTAAATGATACAAAATTGGAATACCCTAACAGGAATAAGGTGTTTCGATCCATTATATCTATCTCTCTTTTTTAAAGAATTATTATCTAATAATATAATTAAATGTAAAAACAAAATCAAATTCAACTTGCTCTTTCTTCTATTCTACTGTTTCTTTCTTTTTTTTTTAGACCAGGGTATCCACCTGCAGATCTAGTGATTAATCTCCTCGCTAGTTTGTAGGCATTTCACAGGGTGAGATAGTTGGCTCAAGGATTTAAGGCTGCTCTATACCCAAAGTCAAAGATCGAACCCTTGATCTTTGGTTCAGGATGGATGAGTCCCTACCACTCAACCATATCCTTGAATATCTGTATTGTTTCTTTTTTATCCAATATCTTTTGGGTTTTGATTCAATCCAAAACTAATTTGGTTTTCTTGAAAACACAACAGTATCCGGCTAGGTAGCCGATGCAATGACGGAGGTTGAGGCAGTGGTGGCCTTGAATTTGAAAGAAGCGCACAGCTGGTGGGAACAGATTAACGAGTCGGTGAAGTGGGAACAGATTAATTTTAAAAACGCAGATGTCGCCTGCATTGAAACATAAATTTTTAAGGAAAAAAAAAACAAAGAAGAAGAACCAACCTGACGAGAGGGGTAGATGAGTAGAGGAAACACAGAGTCGGCTAGTGTTTAAACAACACAGACCCAGAGAAGAAGACGCTATTTGAGAGTATATTTACGTAAGTGACAGAAAGTCACTTTAAAAACAGCTTCCCGAAAAAGCTATAATTTGAAAAGCTCCAAATTATAGCTTTTGAAAAAGTTGTATTTAAGTTTTTAAAAAAGTTGTTTCTACTGCAAAAGCGCTTTTGAAATGTACAGCCAAATACTAACTTTTTCATCAAAATAGTTTCTGCGGTAGACAAAAGTACTTTTGGACCTTCTAAAAATTGAACCAAACACATCCGTCTTCACTCCCACGTTTGTGGGCAATATATATTTCTCCGTTTCCTTTTTAAAAAACTCCATCTAAAGCCCAGCCCATGTAGCCGCCAGTAGAACCGACAAAATAATTAAGAGGGAACTGGAACTGAACTGAACAGAAGAAGAAATTAAAAAGGAAAAGAAAAAAGAAATAGAAAAGAGACAAGAAATGGACAGGTTTGACCAATCCCATGTGTTGGACGGTCCAGACTCCAGTCCAAAGCCGTTTGTGTGGTAGCGACAGTCATGATTCGGTTTCTGATGTTTTCATTATGTCCGGTGGACATCTAATTACGCTTTACCTTCTCTTTGTTTTTCTCTCTCTCCCATTTGACCATCGTAGTGTGCAGATGCCGCTTTTCTACGTTGGTTTGAGTTCAACTACGGTTTCATCGTGAATACTTATTTTGGATTTATTTGATTACTCAAAATTTTTATATTTTTTTATAAATATTTTACAAGAGTTTATAATTTTCAATTAAAAATAAATAAAATAACATAGGAATATCTGTGTATTTATTCCTAGTTATTTTGGTCATTTGCATGTATTTATTCTTAACTTTCCATTTTTCCGTCTTTAATAATACGGTCAATGATTCATGTACTGTACTGATTGTCTTTTACAACGTTTTATTTGAGAGCTTGAAGTTAAGCCCATTACTCCTAATCAAAAAGAAAGGTAAATACTAGTTATATTTGTTGGTACAAGAAATAGGAATAAACAACATTTTTGTGTGGATGAGGCAAGAGACGAGTCAATATCAAGCTAAAATATTGGGAAGAAATGTTAGAGTCTAAAGGTTTTAGAGTCAAAAAAAAAAAATGTTAGAGTCTAAAGGTTTTAGAGTGAGTAGACTCATACTGAGTAATTATAATACAACTTTTTTAGCTATCAGGTGCTACCGATGTTAAGTAAAGATTGGATTAGAAATTATATCACGAAAGAAGTGTTTTAAGTACCTATAATCTATCATCTAAGGTAATGAAAAGTTCAATGAACATATAACTCATCTTATCAAATCAGGATAATTTAAGTGGAGAAGTGCATCAGAAATTTTATGTGACAAGAAGATACTACTTAAGCTCGAAAACAAAATATATAGTTTTAATAAGAGACAAATTAAAGGTGACTAGTATTAATGACTGAGAGAAATAAGGCTTCGGTATTAGAGGTACATTAAAAGGAGACACCCTGACCTTTTAGTGAGAAAATGCGAGAAAATAATGCTTAAAATTTATAAGAGGAAAAAAAACTAAAAAGAACTAGAGAGAAGTAATCAATAATAATATAAATAAGAAAACAAGGGGTGCCTTGACCACCATTGACCATTGGCTCTGCTTTTTTTTTTTTGGGTTGGGTTACGGGAATAGCTGCAGTTGCAGAGAGGGAGTTGAACGGAGCCAAAGGGGTGATGAGAGGGAGACAGGGTGGTCAAGGCATCATATCTCGAAGACCAGTGCCATAAACAGAACATGCAGTATTAAGAGAGGTGGAGAAAATGGAAGGTTGGGTACAGCGAAGCAAGAGTCACGCCACACGGGCACAAAAATATAATTAATAATAATAATAATAAATGCTGCTGATACATCAAAAGAGGTTGGAGTCTTTGGTCCTCCGGTAATCTCATTGGACAACCGTGCCTTACTATTGTCCTGGGTGTCCATTAGCAGCTTTTCTTTGTCCTTTCCTTTTCTTTCTTCTATCTTCCAAGCCTCTTTTGTCTATCTAATATTTATATCTATGGGAAGGGGTTTTTCTTTTTCATTTCTTATTCTCTGTCTCCTTCCACCCCCTTAACAGTAATGATATTCTCGTTGCGAGGATCGTTGTTGAGGAATCTGAGGAGTTGTGCTTGTGAAAAAGTGGCAGTTGCAGCGAGCAAGAAGTACGAACAACAGGTCGCAAGAAGGAGAAAAACTAACAGTAACATGAGCACACGAGTGTGCGAGAGAGGAAAAGGAGAGTCTTGATTGATGTGATCGTCAAAAAACAAACGGCTCTTTCTTCTGGCTTTTTTTTTTGCCATTTCTGTTTTCTTTCTCCCTTCCTATATTTGGTTGGCCTCTCTGGGGTGATAGGGGATTGCTTCATCTTATTTTGCGGTGGCCCTTTTTCTTGGTTCTCTTCTCTTTTTCTTGTTTTTTATCTGGGTTTTTTTTTTTGGATTCTACCCATAACGTCATGTCTCAAGAAAGGGCATTCCAGACGGTGGCTGGTGGTGGCAATCCAGGACTTTACAATGACACAACTTTCACAAAGATTTTCGTTGGAGGGTTGGCTTGGGAAACGCAAAGAGATACTATGAGACGCTATTTTGAGCAGTTTGGAGAGATCCTTGAAGCCGTCGTTATTACAGACAAGAATACTGGAAGATCCAAGGGTTATGGCTTTGTAAGCCTCGTTAAATTTGCCTCCTAGCTATTTCGTTATGTCTTTTGCTCGATCATTTTCATGGTACAAGGTGGGTGTTTTGCTGCTATGTCCGATAGGTTACTTTCAAGGATCCGGAAGCAGCCATGAGGGCTTGCCAAAATCCTTCTCCTGTTATTGATGGTAGGAGGGCAAACTGCAATCTTGCTTCACTCGGTGCACAAAAGAATCGTCCACCAACTCCTCAACACGGTGCATGTCTATATTTTTCTCTTTCTTACGCTTCTTTGATGGTATCTTCTTAATGCCTACTGTGAATGCAAATGTTAATCAACCCTCGAATGTTCCAGTTCAGTAATGATCAATCATAAACGATAATGTTTGAATGGGAAAATGTTGCTGTTATGTATCTGAAGCATGTACAGGCTTCAAATGTTGATTCTATTTAAATAGTTATATTTTCATTTAATAAAAGAAAAAACCCTCAAAGTTGCAGGTTCAGGAAGGTTTAGACTGGCGTCTGGACTAGTGGCTCCGCCTGCACATACCGGTTCTTCGTCGTCCTCCTATATTCATCAACACACCGGTGAATACCCGTTTCCTTATTCAATATATGGGTAAGCGCGAAAAAAACTTCGTCGATAGTTCAGACTTCGACCTTTCCTAGCCGTTTTATACTTCTTTCACTCACAGTAAACTGATTTCTTTGTCTGGACTTTTCTTTATTGCATTTTTTTTCTCTAACCATCAACTAATAGGTATTCTGGTCCTCCTGGGTATATTCAAGAAGCGGTATATCCTTTGGTGAGTTATAAAACCGTAATCCACAGCAAGTTCTTTGCAGAGATATTTCACTAAATTGTGATGGTATTATATTGCTAGCAGAATTACTATGGTGTCTACAGAGGTCAACAATTTACACCTTACTACACTCCCGCGACGCCAGGGACACCTGAGATGTTTCAGAATTACTATCCATTCTATCCACAATATGCACATAGTAGTCATGGTTTTGGAGTTCACTATCCATCGATAGTACAGTACCCTTATGTACCTGAAAGCTATGGTTCTACAGGTATCTTGTCTCTTCCATCTTCAATGTCAGCGGCAAGCACAACAGCAGGTAAGTGCTAGTCTCGTTAATGTTTCAAACATGTATGTTATATTGTATAATAATAGACTGATCTTAACATTAATGACTTCAGGTACCACAACAACGACTGCAACAAGTACGGAAACAACAACAACTGCAGGGGTAACAGTAGCAGGACAAAGTGGTTTGCAAGCCTCAGGGGCAGCTTCTGAACAGAATTCATCAACCTAATAAGTTTGGTACAAAACGTGGTCTTTTTTATGAAGATAAGCCAAAAGGGTCAAAAGCGAAAAGGGAAAACTGAATAAGGGAAACGTCCCACGCATTTAAAAGAAGATGCTTGATCACATAGCATAACAAGAAAGGGAATCCAAGAATATCTGCATCGAATTGTTCGTCAGGAAGCCAGCATTGGAGATACAAAGTTTACTTCACTAATTGATTCTCTATTGATCCCTCATGTAGCAACATGTTCAGTCTAAAATCATTGACAAATCCGTGTAACTTGTTAGCTTTAGGAGAAAATAGCACATTCATTTCGATTCATGTATTCGTAGTATTAGGTAGAAAGCAAATATTGACTTCCAATTCTATTTTAAACACTAATTATCGCCTGTCATCTATTCCTTTCTGCAGGATTACCCTCTCATCCAAATCGTGTCATTTGCATAATCAAGTCTTTTGGGGTTTGGATCCTATGTCGTTTGGAATCCAATGGGATCTCAATAAAAGTATTCAGTCAACAATCTCATTATGCCCCTTATCAGTGTCAAAGTTGGGCATGCTAGTCTCCTTCACATGGTCGGAGTAATTTGGAGTTGTCTGAAAATTGCTGAACTTGTGCATCAATACAATAGTCTTAAGTAAAGAGGTCGCTATCATCTACAATCCCCTAAAAAAGAGGTCTAATCCAACACGGCTAGTTTCGAGATGGATAAAAACAAGATCTATTCCCCTAAAAGCTAATCTCCCTCTACCTGTTACCAGCTTGACTTTGCACCTTTTTAGTTTGTACCACTACCATCCTGCAATAGAATCCAAAGGGGAAAATTTAACCTTGGAAAATACATTGACCTATCATAGAAGTTTTATGCCCTTACTTGAGCATCATCGATCCTGACAAATGGCAACCATGGTCCCAGGCTACAAGGACAAAATTCAGATCTTTGCTTGAAGTTTGAATGAGAAGTACATATGCTTACTAGTGTTTGGAACGAGCCAAGTTAAAGTGTAAATTTGCAAATTTAATTCGCTAATTTTAATTTAAATTGAACTAATTTCTTTTCATTGATTGAGCTAAAATAAAATTTAAAGCTCAAAACTCAGTTTGCCTTCAATCACATTAGATTTAACGAAGAATTAACATCACCTTTTCTACACCATTTTTACTCCTTTGCATAAATCCAACCATAGTGGTTGCCGTAAGATCCAGATTTTTGCTTCAAATATGAAACATATTTAGCTTGAGATGTTGAAAATGTCATTTGCGACCCCGGTGAAGAACCACGGTTTTGATATGCAAAACCATCTTCACTTCAGCCAACAGATTAGTGCAGAGAATCATTCAGTAAGAAGATGCAGTAAATTATATAACACATAGATTCACTAGACTCTGGGGAAATAGAATCACACTCTCATATAAAATTGTTTGGAAAGGTTACTAGTCTTGGGTGCCTAAAACAGCATATTTCAAGGAAGAGGACCACTGTCCATATTCTGTAGACATCCTGCTAACTTACATATTCGCATTTACCAAAGGCATCTCTTTAACAAGAAGTTAGTTGGGCGTTTGACAATAATTCATATGTTCTCATCACTTCTTTTTAGTAAGGCCACCAATCCATGCCATCGGGCTTCTTCACTAGGATTTGGTTGTACTCCGGCCTTGACGTGAGTTCTTTGAAGAGGAAAAATGCAATGAAGAAGAAGAGCAAGAAAAGAATCTCAAATTCTGAATTCAGCAAGAAGGTGAAAACAGTTCTGATCATTCGAGTGAGCACTGAGTCATCCCTCCTCCTCATCCTACCTGGTCGGTTCATCTCTCTTACTACACTGTTGCTGCTGTTCAGGGTTGCCCGTGTTCTTACCTGATTTTGATGGATGGAATGGTAGGAAAGAAAATTAACAAGCATCAAAATTGGTTTCAGAAACTAAACAGCAACCAAAAAAAAATAGAAATAGCGGATATGATAACAAAGAAGTTACGAGATGCAATAGAATAAAACAACTCTAATTACCTACCACCACAAAAAGCTTAGCGAACAAAGTTTGATTTAGTCAAGGACTATGAAGGAATTCCTATCTATCAAGGGGTAACCTCTTCAACTCCTCAGCTATGCAAAATCAAATACCTTAAAGATCCAGACAAGAGAAACTTAAGCTTAATTCTTTTTTCCTCTTAGATAGCTATAAGCCTTGTCAAATAATCTGTTATCCTGAAGAAAAGTAGCAAGTAATTGATCGAAAAGTGCAGAACTCTAAAAAGATTTGCATTAAGGCACTGATATACCTAATGTTACAAACGCCAATTGCTGCACTATGCAAGTTTTATCTTCAAAAAGACAAAACAAGACCACAAGCAGATTAACCGTCCCCGGATGACAGTAAGGAAGCCTAAAACCAAGGACAATTAGCATCCAGTCCAATAGAGACCACAATTTCCTGAGTCTCCAGGGAAAAGTACTGTAGATCCTAGAACCAGACCTCCCCTAATATTATATCTGCTTCCTTATTTGCAAGAAAAGCACCTAATCCCCTAATTTTCAAGGAATCTATCTAAGGCAGCTATTTCACGCCTAATAACATCTACGATTCTATGTTCCGCTGAAACAAACAAAAACCCATAATGAAAGGCGGTGCCTTTTTAACCGACGCCGTCACAAACTAATCAGAAACTAAAATGCAGGACACCCGAATTCTTCAACCACCTCGGTACATCCTCCAGAAACGAATCTTAGAAAACCGCCCGCATAGATACATCAATTACGTAAAAAGATCAACGAGTATTAGAGAGAGTGAGAGGCACCTGTTTTTGACCAACTGAAACCGGAGGCTGTCTGAAGAATAGAATGGGCGATGCAGACCCGACTTGGCTCGTAAGTCCGAACACCAAGTTGTCGTCAAGCCGTGTCGCGTACTCCGTTTTTCCTTTTTATTTTCATTTTTTGTCGAATAAGTTATTGTTGGCTATTGCTAGCCATGAAAAGTTTGGCCCAATGACCCAGTCCAAAACGGCACCTTAACCCGCCGTTTCCGTTTCTTTTACATATACTGGAGATTCACGGTGGTCCTCTCCTCTCATCCCGCACAAGATATCGCCGTAGAGCTTCTTCACCGCCGTTGGCTCCATCTATGTTTCTACGTAGCCGTCAGTAAACTTCAAAGGTTTTGTATATGCCAGGCACTACAACTGTTTTCTGTTGTATGTAATTTACTATGTTGCTTCTGTAACCTGTTAGCTACTTCTGAAAAAGTCTGTGTTAGTTTTGCGACTCAAGGAGTCTTCTTATATATTGATTGGTTATGTTAAAATTTGGAATGCAATTGGACAACGTTGATATTCTGTTACGTGGAGGAAATATTTGGCTATGCTAAAATTGTAGATGAGAAAATTTCAGGTATGACAATGCAAACTTGTAACTTATTTCTCTGGGTTGCTAGAGCTTATTGGAGCACATATGTAATTTCATTTCGTAGAATAGCTACCGAGTGCTTTATAGTTACAATTCCTTTCGTTCTTACCATTTCGAGGGTTTGTAAATTCATTTGCAATGCTATTCCATATGTTTACTAGGAGTTCCATAGGAGGATTCTTTTGTGTTCTTTAATGCTTATTTAGCTGTCCCATGAGCATTTTCTCTGCATTAACAAACTTGAAGGACCTATCTGCAACTGTAGTTATGAGGATTGTCGTGGCAATTTTTTCCATTGAAAATGCTTTTGCTTGAGATTCTAGGATTTCATGTGATGTATTCTGCATTTATTTTCTTTTCTTCCCTTCTGTGGGTTGTAGTGATTTTCGATAACTTCTCCAATGCCAAGCCTTTTTTGTTGACTAATTCTATTCCATCTACCATTTTTCAGTTTGATTTGGCTACAAGCTCAATGTTCCTACAATCATGAGTATCAGATGGCCGAGGATTCTAACACCAACTCAACTCTCTCTGATTATCAGGAACCAGAAAAATTCATTGACTGCTCTACAAATTTTCAAAGAAGTAAAAGACAAATACCCCAACTATCGTCACAATGGTCCAGTGTATGCTACGATGGTTGGAATCCTTGGAAACTCTGGTCGTATCACTGAGATGAAAGAAGTCATTGATCAGATGCGAGAAGATTCCTGTGAGTGCAACGATTCAGTATTTGTAACAGCAATCAAGACATATGCTCAAGCTGGCCTATTGGATGAAGCTGTAACTCTGTTTAGTACCATTCATCAGTTCAACTGTGTAAATTGGACTGAATCTTTCAATACCCTTCTGCATATAATGGTGAAAAATTCAAAGTTTGAAGCAGCTTATCGTCTTTTCTTGGACAATTCTTATGGTTGGGAAGTGAAGTCGCGTATTCATTCTCTGAATTTGCTTATGAGGGCTCTTTGTCAACAAAGTCGATCAGATCTTGCATTGCGTATTTTCCTAGAGATGAATTACCAAGGTTGCTATCCTAGTAGGGATAGTTATCGGATTCTCATGGAAGGATTATGTGTTGATGGAAGGTTGAATGAGGCAATCCATCTCCTGTACTCAATGTTTTGGAGAATATCTCTAAAGGGAAGTGGTGAAGATGTTGCGATATACAGAATCCTTTTGGATGCTTTATGTGATAATGGGCAGGTTGATGTAGCCTTGGATGTACTTAATAAGATATTAAGGAAGGGGCTGAAGGCTCATAAAAGATATCATTGCTCTCTTGATCTCCGTGAGTGTCAAGACATAGAAGAGACCAAAGAAAAGATTAATGACGCTCTAATCAGAGGTGGTGTCCCCAACATGAAGAGCTATACTGCCATGGCTGTTGATCTTTACCAAGAAGGTAAGGTAGATCAAGCCAATAAAGTGCTTCATGAAACACGGGGAAGAGGCTTTAGACCATCTCTTTTAACTTACGAAGCAAAACTAGTGGCATTGTCTCGGGAAGGTAGGGTTGCTGAAGCAGTTAATGTTATTGAAGTGGAGATGGTAGAGGATAATTGTGTTCCAACAGTAAGATTGTACAACATCTTGCTAAAAGGCCTATGTAATGCAGGGAATTCAGTGTTGGCTGTTCAGTATTTGAAGAAAATGGCTAAACAAGTGGGTTGCGTTGCTGACCAGGAAACTTATGATGTTCTAGTGAACGGTCTATGTAGAGATGGTAGGTTTGTTGAAGCAAGTAGGCTTTTGGACGAGATGCTGATTAGATCATATAGGCCTGGGGTTGATATTTATAACATGGTCATACGAGGCCTTTGCTTCATGGGCAGACAATATGAAGTTGTAATGTGGCTGGAGGAGATGATTAGCCAGGGTATGTTACCACAACTATCAGTATGGAACTCTTTGGTCAGCTCTTTTTGCTGCAAGATTACTGACATTAATTTGTACAGTGAGAGATTCAAGCAGCTTACAAGTGATTCATAACAGCATTCAGCACATCAAGTATGCTGATTGCTACAGCCACATGCTCTGTCTTAAACACTCCGAGTTCATGCGGAGTGAGAAATTGGTGCAGGAAGTTCATACTGATATGTACTATATGTCCATTTGTGTGAAAAGATACACACAATGAAAAGCAGTATACTCCAAAGAGTTAATTTGTTTGACGTACATATCATGATTTTCATTTTGCTGGTTTACTAAATGCCCTGTGTCACTCATTCCTCTGTTTCCAAGTGGAGTTTCTTTTCCTCTGTTTCCTATTATGTAGGGAAAAGCACAAGGAAAATAAGAAAGCAGGAATTAGTTTCTGAAAATGACTTACCTCATCCAAAACCACGTTTCAGCCTTATCAGCTCATGCACATGGCTTCCTCACGAGAAGTGAGGTCAAAAACACAAGTGCTCCCATCAAATTTATTTGTTCAAGTCGGATGTTAATTACTTGCTGATACCTCAAATCTCTTTTCTTTATTCTTCCTGTTTATTAGAATGGCAACGAATACAAACCATACGACATCGAATTTCCAACTGTCCCAAGAACAGAGATTCCACAAACGTTAAAACGTCTAACTGAATTTACTAAGCCAAATAGAGAAAAGAACCAGTTGTCAACGTCTTGTAAATGCAAAGACAAACGCGTAGTTGAGAGTTGGGTGGCCTTCTTTTAGTTTTTTCAATCCTTTTCTGTATCAATACAAAATCCCCTCACCCTCTTTTCTTCCTCTGTTTACACTTCACCACAACACACACTTAAACACAGCGCGATTATAACTAAGCCCTTGTTCCTCGTATCCTCCGCCCCGTTTTCTCCTCTTATACTCGCCCTCTCATTACCCTTTTTCTCTCACTTTCTCTCCTTCCAAACGTAAACCAAAAGAAAAAAAGAGAAAGCTTGAAAATGGCGTCAGCTTTCTCTGCGACAAAGTTCACTCAACCTTTTCCTGTTAATACGATCTCCTCCGGATCTCAAGAAAATAACTTTCTCTTTGATCCTGTTAAGAATTCTCCCTCCTTTGGATCCGCTCGCAAGCTCCGTTCCCACAAGTTGAATCAGGCGAATCCTCACCGTCGATATGCTATTGTTTCCGTTTCTGATGTTGTCGAGGAAAAGAAGATCAAATCAAGCTCCTCTCCGGTACCCCAATTCTACATCTTTAAAGTCCCCCTTTTATTAATTTGCTTTATTGTTTATATTTTGTGCTCTTAAGTTCTAAGTGGTGGTTGATATTCGGGTGTCGAATAAAAATGGAAAAGACAGCATATTTAACCTGTTGAAGCTTAAATGTAGCAACTTTACATTCTAGTTTTGGTAATCATGGCTCAGAGCATTCAAATTCTCGTTCATTCTCGTTGCATTTTTCGCATTTGACTAAGCTTCTGGTTGTTCTTTTGGTTGCTAAAACTTGTTAGTTAGGTTAAGACTCAGAGTTAGAGAATTCTGGTTTGATTATATGAACCAAAAATTGGCCATATTAGTTGCTTTTGTTTATTCAATTATGTATGTACCTAGTTGATTACCAAAGAAGAAGGCTTGGAGCTGTACGAGGACATGGTTTTGGGCAGAGCTTTTGAGGACATGTGTGCCCAGATGTATTACAGAGGCAAAATGTTTGGTTTTGTTCATCTCTACAATGGGCAGGAAGCTGTGTCAACTGGGTTCATCAAGCTCTTGAGGCAGGATGATTACGTTGTGAGCACCTACCGTGATCACGTTCATGCTTTGAGTAAAGGGGTCTCAGCTCGTGCTGTAATGAGTGAGCTTTTTGGCAAGACCACTGGGTGTTGTCGGGGTCAAGGTGGATCTATGCACATGTTCTCAAAAGAGCATAACGTGCTTGGTGGGTTTGCTTTCATTGGTGAAGGGATTCCAGTGGCAACTGGTGCAGCCTTTACCTCGAAGTATAGGAGAGAAGTTTTGAAGGAAGCAAACAGTGATCAAGTGACCGTGGCATTTTTTGGAGATGGAACTTGTAATAATGGCCAGTTCTTTGAGTGCTTAAACATGGCAGCATTATGGAAATTGCCAATTGTGTTTGTTGTAGAGAATAATTTGTGGGCAATTGGAATGTCCCATTTGAGGGCAACCTCAGATCCGCAGATTTGGAAGAAGGGTCCAGCATTTGGTATTCCAGGAGTTCATGTTGATGGGATGGATGTTTTGAAGGTAAAAGAGGTGGCTAAGGAGGCAGTTGGAAGGGCTAGAAGAGGAGAAGGGCCAACTTTGGTTGAATGTGAGACTTACAGATTTAGAGGACACTCATTGGCTGATCCCGATGAGCTTCGTGACCCAGGTGAGCGTTTGTTTTTAGTTCATTCATATGAATGCCTTCAGTGAATGTTGCTGTTCCGTAAAGTTTGAAGTTGCATTTTAGTAGCTAAAATTATCATATCCCTGAATCCCCTTCAGATAGTTTATGATTTGTTTTCTAGCTTAACTCATGTATGTACGTTTAAGATGATTTGATTGATCCCAGCCTTTGCAGGATAGTGAAAATGTGAAATTGCCATGATAATCCCTTGATTTCTCTCATTTCTTTGCTTTTGCATCGTCCGTTATTTCTTATTCTTGAAATGCTGCTTTGATGTTAGTCACACTGGTATTTGATTGGAGACCTGATATTATTATGACCTTGAGGGCATCACCTTTTCACTCCCTTACGCTTTCTGTTCTTTGTTGGCAGCCGAGAAGGCTCAGTATGCTGCCAGAGATCCCATCACAGCCTTGAAGAAATTTATGATTGAGCAGAGCCTAGCTAGTGAAGCAGAATTTAAGGCCATCGAGAAGAAGATAGATGAAATAGTTGAGGATGCTGTTGAGTTTGCAGATGAGAGTCCTCTTCCCCCACGCAGCCAGCTACTAGAGAACGTTTTTGCAGATCCAAAAGGTTTTGGTATTGGACCTGATGGACGGTACAGATGTGAGGATCCTAAATTTACTCAAGGCACTGCTCATGTTTAGGCTCAAATTTGGACCTTCATTATTTATTGTACTGGCCTTCATATAGCATTCAGTAGCAATTGCTGTCACCCTTCTTTAAATTTAATGCTATGTTCTTAGGTTGCATTGGCATCTTAAATTTTGGTTATGTTTCTTTGTTTATTGAATTAACCTTTGAATGGCCACTTCAAATGGTTGTCATTCTTAGGCTATATTGGTCGAGAGTTTTATAACAGAATGAAATGGAATGTAATGTTATTCTCGTTTAGGAGGAGGTTTTATAATGAAATAGAATGGAAGAGGAATGTTTCATATTATATCTTATTCTATTCTAAACAGTAAAAATGAACAATTTTACTATATTAGTATGAAATTTAAAATGACAAACAATTTTAGTCAATATTATATTATAAACCCTTTATCCAAACAATATTTTACTATATTACATTATGAACCATTTCATTATTTTCAAACAATAATTTTTTAATATTGCATTTATTTACGTTTCATTCCATTATAAACTATTCTATTCTATACCATTTTATTTCATTCCATTAAAAACTTTACGTTCAATCAAATATAACCTTAGTTGTGGAGAAAGAATAATGAGTAGAATTGTTTGCATTTTAAGTTGATAAGTTGCCCTCTGAATTTTAGAGAGTCCCAGCAGAAATTATGATATGCCTCTGGAATTTGTTTCACCAGATTCTCATAGTTTTTGCTTTATTAATCTGTACAATCACCCTGCCTGGATTACAGAGCCAATGTTCCTATCAAGAAAATGGATGGACTCTGAATGTTGTTACCTTTGAGATGAATCTTGTCCTTGTCAATGTAGGCTGCTGATAAATTGTCGATGGTGTTTGATTTGTTTGAAGCCAAACTCAGACATGATTAGAACTAGGTACTGAATCACGTGATGGAGTTACTTATTTAGTAGTCTCGTAAACTATAATAAAACAGAAGAGACCCTATTCAAGCAACACCAAGAAAGAGCATACTCTAGCATCAAGCAATAAGATCCCTAGTTCTAGTTGGATCCATATATTATCCGCAGCCTTCTTCCCATTTAAATTGCCTTCTTCCCATTTAAATTGCTTCCTCGTCTCTAAGGCCGGCCCTCAATGCAATCTGAACAACCAAAATCTTTCTCTGTCTCACTATCCTTTTCACTGCATCTCCAAAAGAGCCAGACAGGTGTTGAATAAAGAAGATTCGTTTTATTCCAAAGCGCTTGACAGTGAATTAACTAATCAAGATGCATGACCATGTGAGCTATACGTGTGTAATATTTCTAAAGCTGTTACGTTTCCGAGCTTGCTGTATTCTTTAAGCCTTTTGGAAATATTCCTTCAGTTGTAAAGGATCCATCTTTTTCTCAATATGAATTGAAATATGCACGAAATCGGAGCTAAAGCTGGTGAAAGTTAATTGAATTATTTTAGGACATGACAATGGGGATATCTAGTTGTTGGATATGCGTCAACAAATATTTATTAGTTTAGTCCTACAATTATTTCATTAAAAAATTTAAAGGTTGGTTAGTTTTTAAATAATTAAAATTTCCAACACTAATTAAAGAATTTTAAAAGACTTCACAAATACTTTATACATAGAGGAGAAAAAATCTATTCATTCTCAGAGTCGGATCCAGAAAATTTTTTGAGTTGGGGAAAAATATTTAAAGTACTTTTATATTACTGAATTAAATTAGTGGGATCAAAATTTTATTTTATTTTTTGGAGACAGTGGGGACACCAATGTGCATCCGTCCGTGTTCATTCCAATTAAAAGAAAACTTCACTTAGAGTTTAAAAAAAAGTTTGGCAAGTTATTCATATCTTTTTAACTAAATACATGAGCTTACAAAATTGTATGAGACAGATTCTCATTGTAATCTTACTTTGATAATGTAGAACTTATGGTCTCATAATTTTTCCTTTATTTTGAAGGCTTTCCACACAAAATTTATTATTTTCTTTTTCTCCCTTATTTTCATATTATTTAAATGTCCATTTTAATAATATAAAGAGAGAAAAATAAAACGTTCACTTTATTATGCTTTTTCTAACAGTGGTATCAAAATTTTGGTTTAAAAAAGTCATTTTCTTGTGTGAGTTAAGATACAGGATTTGATTAATCATGATAGTAACATGTTCAAAACAACGAAAAATTATTCATATTATAAGCCAACGATAGAGGATTATTTGTATTGTATAGGTTTATATGAGCCCATTATTAATGTTAACAAGCCAAATAGAAAGAATGATAATGAATGGACAATTATCAAATCAAAAAGTGGTAGGTATGATATGATTTGAAAAATACACAGATCAATATTTGTTCAAAAATGTTTTGAATTATACAAAGGACTATCAATCATGATTAAAGCTTAAATGAATGATTCAAAAGAAGATGCCATGCAATAAGGCACATCTTATGAGACAATTGATGAAGTTGGAATATAAAGATTCGCAAAATATGATTAAGCGTTTGAAGAGTTTCATGGGACTTTTCAATAAGTCATCCAAGATAGAAATGACCATTGATGATGTGCTACAAATGCTATTTCTTCTCAATTTGTTACCAAAGAGTTGGGATATACTTCTTGTCGGTCTCAGTAGCTCTATTCCTAATGAAAAACATATAATGGATACTGGAAGTGATAGTCTTCTAAATGAAAAAGCCAGAAGAAAAGAACGAGGTTTCACAGGGATTCAAAGGCAAATTTCATTAGAAATCGAGGAAGAAGTGATAACCAATAAACAAATAAAGCTTAAGGTTAGTCAAGAAGAAGATCAAAGTATCATTACAAACTTGTTTACTATTATTGTGAAAATCAAGTTATAAGAAATCTGAACATTGAATCTTTAAGAGAGACTAAAAGGCTGAAAAAGTTATGCTAAATCAAAATGAACAAAAGAAAGAAGAAGATAGAAATACCACTATTATAGATACAGAAGAAGATGTTTTCTTCATTCATATTAAAGTTTATCTCTATCTGACCCATAATGATAACTCATAGATTGTTGATTTTGATGCCTCCACTCATTTTAACTCACATAAAAGTTTCTTCTCAACCTACAAATATAAAGATTTTGGTATTGTAAGAAAGGGGAATGAAAACACATTTTAGATTATTAGCATAAACCATGTCATCTTAATAATAAGCTTAGGTTGCAAGCTTATATTGAAGAATTTAAGATATGTTCCAAATATGCACCTCAATCTTATTTTAGTATAAAACTCAGCAATGATGATTTTAAGAGTCATCATGACAATAAAATTGCAAGCTCGCTAAAGGTAATTTGAATGTGGCTCAAGGAAGAAAGGAAGGATTTTTGTATATGATGCAAAGAAAGTTATGCAAAAAAGGAGATAAATTTTGCTACTGATTATAAAGCCTTAAAGTTAAGGCATAGAAGGTTTAGAAACATAAGTGAAAAGTGATTACAAATCCTTGCTCGAAAGGGGTAAAACTCTTGATCCTTTTACTGATTGTTTAGTTGAAAAATAACAAAGTTTCATTTTGGAAAACTTGTATATCCCACTAAAAGATAACATAATATTAATTTGATTCATATTAATATTTTTAATGACTAAAAAATCACTTGTTGGTGTATTATACTTTGTCACTTTTATTGATGAATTCTCAAGAAAAATACAACTATTCTTATTAGAATCAAAGTAACAAGAAATTAAAGCATTTAAAAAGTTCCATGCTAAAGTGGAATGAGAGTATGTTTACAAATTAAAGTGTATACGAGCTAATAATGGTGGAGAATATGAAGGTCCATTAGATGAATGTTGTAGATCTTACGGTATCAGACTTAAAAAGGCACCACCTAAGATATTGCAATTAAGTAATATTACCAGAAGAATAAATTACTTTATTGAAGAAAAAGTTTATATATGTTTTGTCTTGCCAAGCTATCCAAGATATTCTATGGTGAGGTCGTAAAGACTATCTTAGACAATATCAATCTTTCACTATTAATTCCTTTGGATGGAGATATCCTAGAGGCAGTTTGTTATGGAAAGGTTTCATATAACCATTTAAAAGTATTTAGGTTTCAAGCATTTTTTTTTCATATTCCTAAGGATAAATAAGTTAAGCTTGATACAATGACCAGATAGTAGATTTACCCTTTGATGTCAAAAGCTGATTTTGGATATTGATTATAGAATCCTATCAACAAAAAGGTTGTCATAAGTAGAGACATGTTTTTCAAGGACCAAAGAATTGAAGACATAAAGATGACAAAGAAGCTTAAACCCAAAATTGTCAATTATCATTATTCGAGTCCACTCCCTATTGTACAAGATGATAATGCTAGTATCAATAATCTTACCTCTCCATAGATAGTAAATAGTTATTAAGAGGGAGATTAAAGTAAGCATATCAAAGTAGAGATTGATCTTATTGAACCTATAGAGCCTTAATTAACATAATCTATTAGGGAGAGATGATCTTTACTAAATATTATCCATATAAGCATATGGCTATCATTGATAAAGGAGAGCTCAAAATTATAAAGAAGCTATAACTGACAAAGGTAGAATGGGAGAAAGTTATGCAAGAGAAAATGGGATCTTTGTATGAGAATCATATATATGATCTAGTATAATTACTTAAAGGAAGAAAATCATTTTAAAATAAATGGGTATATAGACTCAAAATAGAAGAGAATAGTCCAAACTAAGGTATAAGACTAAACTACTTATAATGGGATACAGTTAGAAAAAAGACATTGATTTTGAAGAAATATTCTCTTTAGTGGTAAAAATATCATCCATCTAAGTAGTAATTGGTCTACCAACCAAGTAAGACTTAGAGGTTGAGCAACTTAATGTTAAAATAACTTGCCTTCATGGCGATCTTGAATAAAAGATCTATATGGAACAACCTAAAGGGCTCCAAGTTTTAGGAAAATAAAAGATGGTTTGTTGACTAAAGAAGAGTCTCTATGATCTAAAGTAAGCACTAAGGAAATGGTATCATAATTTTTACTCATTCATGGCTAAGTATGATTTCAAGAAAACTCTCACTAACCAATATGTATTTGTGAAGAAATATACTAAAGTTGATTTCATTATACTTTTATTTTATATAGCTGACATGTTAATTATTAGACATGATGATGAGATGATTATTGTTTTAAAGAAAGCTTTGAGTGAATCCTTTGTCATGAAGGATTTAGGACTAGTAAGACAAATTCTCAGAATAAAGATTTCTCGAGACATGTTGAAAGTTACGGTTATCCTAAGTGATACATACTAAAAAAGTACTAGAGATTCAATATGCACAAAGTCAAACTTGTGTGCACACCTCTTGCTTCACACTTTAAATTGAATTCAAAACCAAGTGCATATGAAAAAAGAATGTAAGAAATAAGGAAGATTTCACACTCATTTATGGTAAGCAGCCTTATATATGCCATAATATAAACTAAGCCTGATATTATCTATCAGTAGATTCTTATCTAACCTAAGAAAAGAACATTAAATGACAGTAAAATAGAATCTTTGATATCTTTAAGTAACAAATAAGATATGTTTGTATTATGCTAAAGGAAAGCTTGTGTTAGAAGGTTGCATAAATGTAGACTTAGCTAGAGATCATAGTTCCAGAAAATCAACCTCAGGATAGTTGAATACTTTTATAGGGAGAGCCATCTTATAACACTCCAAACTATAAAAATGAGTTGCCTTGTCAACAATTGAAGATAAATATATCACATATGATGAAGCTTGCAAGGAGATGCTTTAGATGAATTACTTTTTGTTTAAATTGATCTAAGACCAAGAAAAGTTTGTGTTATATTATGACGATCAAAGTGTTATTGACTTAGTCAAGAATCCATCCTTTCACTCCTAATTAAAATGTATTGATGTTTGTTATCATTATATATGAGACATATTAAAAGAAAAGCATTTATAGCTTGATAAAGTTCACACAAATGATAATTGATCTGATTTATATTATCAAGGAGTCAGTATGATGGTTCCCCCTAATTAAATCGGGAAGGGGGAGCTTTATTAGATCCTTCTATAATTGTGAGTCAATAAATATTAACTAGTCTTTGAATCACTTTATTTAGAATTCCAAAAGTTAGTCGTGCAAACAAAATATTTGGACATTAAAAATCTCCAAACACTAATTGAAGTAATTTAAAAGACTTCACATGCGTTTTATAAATTAGGAGAAAAGAGACGTGCTTTATCAATTCATTTCAACTAAGAGAGAAATTTACTTAAAGTGAAGAAAATTGAGAAGTTTATATTTCTCAACCTTGAGTGTGTGTTTCACAAAATTATATAAGAGAGATTCTAATTGTAATTCTACTTTGATATAGTAGAAGTTTTATTATATATATGATCTTGTAGTTTTTTTTTTCTTGTTTTAAGGAATTTTCCACATAATAGTTCTAATGTTTTCCTTCCACTCACTTATTTACTTTCATATTATTTTGAATATTCATTTTAATTATGCAATACATGAAAGCGAAACTTTCAAATTATTACTTTTTCTAACACAAGTTGTGTTCTCATTGATTCATAATCGTTTTTATGACTTTATTATAGGTTTATAGAGACCCTTAAAGGACCCGGTTAAAGGATGTTGATATGTCACACTTGCTGAATTGTTTCTATTGTTTTAAGGATGGTGGTGGTCGAGAAATACGAGAGAAATTCCATTAAAATGAGTTATAGAAGAATTAACCCTGAGGTACTAAACGGGAGGACCATCAAAAGTTGTAGTTTATGGAAGTCCAATTAGGTTAATATGTTAGCAAACTTTCTAGGGCATGCAAGACTTGAGATCTTAAGGAATTAACTCGTCAAGTTTGCGATTATGATTCATAATAGGATTTCATGTAATCACAAAGTTGGAAAGTGTCGTGCCAATGAATTTGTTCCCTTTTCAATTGAAGTGGAAAGAAATGCTTCATTCTCTGTGAATAGGTTAGAAAGCCTTGATTGTTCCTTGTAGCCACTTCTAGGTTGAGTGCTGGTAGTTAAGAACGTTGTGGAGAGATAGTAAGCCTAAACTAAATTACCTAATTCCTACAGTTACTATGTTCTGTATATTCTCTAAAGTCTAGTTACTGTTGTAAGTTTTGTATTGATGATGAAAATATATTATAATTAATTTAAATAATCTCTAGGTTCCTTCTTATTTAAGTACTAATTAAGTTTTTTCATAATTAGTATAAAGATTTTATGTGTAAATAAGTATATCTCCTTCACTGTAATACAAACAATACATGTATGAAATAAATTATTCTCTATTAGCTTTAGTTTAGTATTAAAGCTAATCTTTATAAAGTGGTTTCGATTTCTAAATAAACTTCTTTTCTTGGCCATTCTCTAGTGATTCCTATATTTTCTTTGGTTAATTTTATTCTAGATAATCATTCTCTTTTGATTTGCACTGAACTTCACTGTGCACAGGATATGTTGCTTAGTTACCTTAATTTTTGTAACATACCATAAGATTTATCTTACCAAGATGCTCCAACACAGGTAATTGGACCTTCATCAGATCCTATACTTACCTAACATGCCTCCTAAAGTTGTTCCTTTTAGTTTATTTACCCACGCATCGCACATGCTGAGATCATCTATTTGCACCAGTTTAGTGTCTTGCATCTAATCAAGGAGCGCCACATCAATCATTCCTCTCCTGGTAGACCTAATTGAACCAAACTAGTCCAAATAGAATTAAGTCCCTTTTTTTGGTGGTTTTCTTCTGACCTTGACTGGTTTCCAAGGTTCCTCCTAAATTCATTTTTTAGGTCTATTTTCCTAAATTTTGTCTTTATCTCTCAATTTTAAGGTTGGTAGTCAGCTAGGTTGGGCTCGGGCTAGATCTAGGGTTAGGGGCCTGAGCCCAAAGCCCGATCAGGCTTAGGCCTGACCTTTTCCTTAAAATGAAAGTTTAAATTGTGTTTTTAAAATGATTGTATATATTTAATGTACATAAAATTGTGAAATAAATAAGTTCAAAATAAAATTATTTATTAAAAAGTGGACAAAAAATGATATATAAGAAAAGCCACATTCATTTAATTAACATAATTCATAATTGTTTAATAAAATGTGTTTTATAAAAATTGCACATATTGAATGTACATAAATTTTTGAAATGAATAAGTTCAAAGTAAATTTATTATAAAAGAAAGTAAACAAAAAGATGGTATATGAGAAACATCACATTCATTTAATTAACATAATTAATAATTGCTTAATTAAAATGTGTTTGTAAAAATTGTATATAATAAATGTACATAAAATTTGAAATGAATAAGTTCAAAATAAATTTATTATAAAAGAAAGTGAACCAAAAAATGGAATATGAGAAATGTCACATTCATTTAATTAACATACTTCATAATTGCTTAACAAAAATGTGTTCCTTTTAAATGTTTATATTAAATGTACATAAAATTTAGAAATGAATAAGTTCAAAATAAATTATTATAAAAGATTAATTCAAAACTGGTATATGAGAAATGCCATATTTATTTAATTAATGGAATGAAATAAATAATAAATATACATTCCTTAATTTAATTCGACTTTTCTAAAAAATTCCATCCATATAAATGATCGAAAACATATATATTTTAGGTTTTGATATTAGTTTAGACTTTAAATGCTTTTGTTGCTAGTTATACAATTTAAGTATACATATGATGAATACTATAAATTCATGAGTCTACTTATATAATAGAAAAAAAGTAATACTATGAAAATCATTTTATTATCAAAATAAAAGAGTATTATCATGCAAATATATATTATCCAAATTTTGTAACGATACAATTTACAAAATTTAAAACAAAATTATCAATTATAGCTCGATTATTGGCGAGTAGAGATTGAAGAGTAGATATTGAAGTTAAGTATAGTAGAGCCAACAATTTAAAACCTGCATAAAAACACACAAGTAAATAATTATATCTTCAATTGTAAAAAAGCAAAGCAATCACATAAAAAAGGTAAATCCAAAAATAAAGATTAAAAGATAACAAACCTATAGTAGAGGAAAGAAGAAAGTTAATTGTTATAATCATTATCATTAGTGGTTTGCACTACTTCATATGCATGCAAAAACAATATTTTGTAAATTATACCTAATAATGAAATACTTGCATTAAATGAATATTAAACACATGATAATAAACAACTAAATATACCTTCATCATTGAATATTTGTTAAAAAAAATTTTAGTTGAATGATTGGTCTCTTTTCGTACCAATATATGTATTAATATTAAAAATATAAGATAATATAATATCATAAAGAAAACTAGAAAAAATTGATATATCATAAATAATAGAGTTTACTCCTAATATCTTTATCATTAAACGAATTTCAAGCACACATGAGAGCTTTCACAGTGTTAGGATGAATTCGAGCATGATGAGGATTAATAACTCGACCGTCTGTACTAAAAACAAACTCTAAAGCATCAGTAGATGCTGGAATTGCTAAGAGATCTCAATCATTTGCTTTCATAATCAGAAATTCGTTTCCATGGTTTTTCCACTATAGTACTACGTTGAACTCTACACATTCAACTTAGGTCATATAATCTATAATCAAATATTTGTCCAACTCTATCATACTATAAAAAGTCTTTGTCCTTTTCTCTTGAAACAAACCTGAACCTGAAGCTAAAGCTGAACTACTACGATTTTGATTTTTACCCAATCTTAGTTGATAATCATTAAAAAACTCATTCAACTATTATTTAATGAAATCAACATTTTCTTGAGCTTGATCATCACACAACATGTCATAACAAAAATTAACCCCTTTTATTTTGTATCTTAGGTCCAAAACAGAAATGACTGCCACAATACGTCCTACCATATATTAGTAAGAGTTGAGGTTTAGTCATTTAGTCTGTTATAACCCGAATCACCTCATTAGAATCAAATATCAAAACAAATAAAACTTTGTTGATCTCTCACATATTGCTAAAGTAACTGTACAAATTTAGATATTTTATTCTTGAGAACAAATCAATAATAGTATAAAATATCCCTAACTTTGTATAAAGTGCTTTAGCCAACTCCGGTTGCTCTTCTATAGGTAGGCAAGTATATTGAGAATCTCTTTGTCTCAGCCTGGTGAACGCCTCAACATATTAGTTTGCAGACTCCAATATCTTAAAGGCTGAATTCCATCTTATAGGATAAAGAACTTCTTCATGCATGGAATGCTTAGTTGTTGTGAATTTTTTTTTCAAAATTTTCAACTTTTTTGGGTATTGAACTCCAATGCACTACATTATCCTGAATCAACTCTACCGCTTCCTTTATCACCTTCAATATGTCCTTCACAATCAAATTCATAATATGCATAAAGCAACACCATTACCTCCCATCAACTAATAAGTTCCTAGCTTGTAACTTATTCTTAAACTTTTTGATCATCGTATCATTTGTGCTACAATTGTTAGGTGTTATAGTAGATACTTTACTGTCGATATTCCAATCCATTAAACACTCAACCAATATAGTTGTCAACCTTTCACTTATATGTGATGCTAACACATAAATATACCTATCATTTACAAACATAAACAAATATAAAAAATAATTGATAATAATATTAAAAAAATGTAATTTACCTTAGTAGTCTACTACATAGAGTCCAGTCGTTGTTAATATTGGGTGACATCACCGCTATATAACCCTTCTTCTAATTGTTAGTTATTTATATGTCCAATGAAATGGAAAGTCATCCTTCTATACTGAACAACATTTTTGATATTCCTTTATTTTATCGTCGTATATTTTTTCATGGTATTCCGAGTTTGGATCTTGAGGTCAGTTCGATTGAGGCAAGAAACATCCTAAATCTTTTGCTATTGACTATAAAGAGTGGATGTTCATCACTAATGATCATACTAGCTAGCAAAAACTTTGATTTGATACTGTGATAAGCTGTAGCAATCATTTCATTCTTCCCTCTCATTAGGCTAGGGGTAAAAAATGTTTAATCTCCTAATACATGCTTCTTTCTATTATATGACTCCAAAAGTCTCTTAAATGGGAGGTTCCACCTTTTAAACTCTTGACCAACATCTTATGACAATATTTACACTCGACGTTGTCTATTTCGTCCATTAATCTAGTTTTGTTGAAGTGATTCCAAACTTCCCTTCTCAATGAACCTATCTTTTGATATGATGTATTTCTTTGGTTAGTACCAAATTAGAAGTCTTTAGCTAGTATATTTTCTGGTACTGGATTGGAACTCTCCACTGAAGGAATATGTACGTCCATTTGAAACAGTCAATAAATACGACCATATATGTTATCATAGATATATCTATATTTCAAACTCATGCATGAACTTAATCATGGATCTGATAACTTTTATAGTTTCAAACTAATCATATTATGATTGTCAGCTGTCCAAATGCTTATATTTCAAACTCATGCATGAACTTAATAATGGATCTTATAACATTTATAGTTTAAAACTAATTATATTATGTCAATTTAGAATTTGTACGACTATGCATCAATATTCACTTAATTGGATCAACTATGATGTATCATATTATGGCCCTCACACTTTTTCATAATTGAATCAATTATGTAGTGTTATATATTTTTGGATGCATTGAAACTAAAAAGATGAAAACCTTTCCTTGGTGATATCATTCAATTGTTGCACTTAAACTTAGGTATCCAAAGAAATGAGCGCAATTCTTTCACTTAATGAATGGGCTTAAGTTCAAGTACAATACGGAGAGGATGAATGAGGTGGTGGAGAGTTTGTTCGAGGTTAAGCTTATTAAAGAGGCAAAGTTATGTAAAATGGGTAAGCCTATAATCTCCTGATTGAATGGGTGGAGCAATTGCTTCATTTTAGCAACATTTTCCTTGGTGAGAGATTGGCTTAAGTAAGCTTGAAAGGAATTGCTCCACCATAAAGAATGCATACTTTTTTCAGGAAAACATGTATATGGAAACCAATCACAAACATAACTATACCTAAAGAAAAAGAGAACCTCGTTTAGGTTCAAAATGTTGGATCCCGTTTCCGGAACCCAACTACTCATACAGATTTCCTCATACTGATACATGATTCGAGTCTCAACCGAAAGATGAAACGAACGAAACTGGAACTCGAATCCGCGTTGGAAACCTAATCCGAAAATCCCGATAATTTTTTTTAATCTTATTCATATTCATCTTCATACTAATCTGGTCTCATGCTCTTTATTCCAACTCAGTCACATTCGAATTTCGGGTAAATCGGAGGTCAATTGCAAAAGTTATAAGAGAAAATGCAAAAATGACCAAATGAATAGTAATTGACCATTTGAATAGTAAACGGCCAAATTCCGATCCTCATAACTTTTTACTCCTAACTCCGATTAGGACGTATCATACCTCGTTTTAAAGATAACAATACCCTCTACATTTTTCATGAAGGATGGAAATTTCGATTCCCGCTCGAAAGGGGCGAAAAATCCATCCGAAGGTTCTGCCCAAAATACCATGTGAATAGTAACTCGGGAAACCCTAAATACATATGGGCAGCAAACTTTAAACGTTCATAACTTTTTCATCTTAAGTCGGAATCTAACCCATTTTATCTCGTTTTCAAGGTCTTAACGCGTTCTACAACTTTCCAGAAGACCTCTTATTCAAATTCAATCATTTAGGAGGTCTAATACTTAAGCGAAGTTGCTGTCCAAATCTAGGAAAATTTGGACAGCACCTCCCCTAAAATTTGATCTAGCCAAATCTTCAATTTCTCATCCAAACTACAAACCTGCATAAGATCACTTCTATCTTCCTTCTAGTCAAGCATCCCAACTACCAAGACAACTTAATTGTCTCAATATCAACCCAATGGGCAGCAATATCACAATCTTAGGGTTCTAATCATGTCTCAAACTATAAAGTAACCATACTTCTAAACATCCACTAATTTCCAATCCATAAAGGAAAATACAAGTTCATGCTTGCCTTTACATCCAATCATACAACCATACATGCTTAATACACATTACATTTGAAACTTCCAAACATTAATATTTACATACATGCTTAGAGGCATTAAGCCCAAATACATCAAGTCTCAAAATACAATATACATAAACCAACTGCATCGGAGTTGCCTCAATCCCGATGCCGGACTCGGTTTCCCGCTCAAAACCTGTGGAGGGGAAATGGGGGGTGAGCACGACGGCTCCGTGGATAATATATTTATAAATTGAACAATAAGCGAAAATTTTCTTTTTAAACTTTTCAAACATTTCCCATTTGAAAATTTCTCAAAATCGTCATTTATTTCAAAAACAGTCATAACCAGTTTCCGAAGGTTCATAATTGAAAATTCACTTCCTCATTTCTTAAATTCTCAAACTTTTTACAAATCATGCACAAATTGCAAATATGAATGCATCACGTCATAATCAAATCAAAATCACATAGCACGTCAAGTAGATTAGTGTTGGACCCCACACCCCACCCGTAGGTGTTTGCAGGTTATACTGCGGCGTGTGTTTGCGGGT
>JANZLH020000325.1:66426-78997 GCA_026770325.2 Erythroxylum fimbriatum
AGAGGCTGACTTGGTTTTTAAGTCCTTAATAGAAATTGTAGAACACCCTTTTAGCTTTCCATTGATACCAAATTTGCAAAATTTGGAGTTCCATTGAGTCATTTCGGGTGGCTGGCCCTTGCGAGGGCGAGCGAGCGTCTCGCGCGCGCCTCGCGGTCTTGAGGAGCTCGCGACCTCCCGTTCACGTGCTACGCGGCCGATTTTGTTTCCCTTCCCCGATTCTTACCTCTCTCCACTCGTTTGGCCATAACTTTTTCGTTTGACCTCCGATTGATCCGATTTTTGAAGTGTTGGATTCCTAAGACATCTCTCTACCTCTCTATAAAAATTTACAGCTTTTGATATCAATTTGAAAAATATGGATTGAATCAAAGTGAAAGGATCAGTTAAAAGAGTACGAGTTGGATATTTTTCTGAACAGACTTCAGTATTTTGGTGATATCTTGATCTGTAGAGCTCCAATTGAGTTGATTCTTATTTCTAAACAAATTAGAGACATGGAGCTACAATTTATCTGAAGCAATTGAATTTCAATTTAGGCCCTAAGACTTTCAATTTCTAGAGTGAATTCGGGTGTAGTATTCAGTCTCGGTTTAGTTTTAGCCCGAAAGTGTTTTGGCCAATACTTCTTTATTCCTGAACCAAATTGAGCGTTTTTAGTGGCGTTAGAAACTTAAGGCAATGAGGAACAAATTTTGTGAAGAAGTCTTATTGAAATTCCTTTATGAGCTATCCCAAAATATGTTCGAAAGTAAGTGAGATAAGTTCGTTTTTGAGGTTTGACTTGGTATAGGATACCTCCCTTGTGGGATGCGCATCTAGATATCACGTAGGACGTCGGCACGTGACTCACAAGGGTGGGGTCCCAACATGTATTAAACTTCATCTCTTGAATCTTCATTTAACACTAAAATGATGCAAAGTTTGGCCATTATATTACATCCATTCAGTTCAGAAACCACAGCAACAAATAAGACAACAGATCCGTAACCCAATCATGCATATTCAACTAAATAGCTACATTAATTCTCAAGAAAAGAGATAAGCTCATCACGAATATCACAACATTCATCATCATTAAACACTTTAATTACATGTTACTGTCAACAAAAGTATTAAAGCAATAATAAAACAGTGAATACTGAATGGAATATCAAAAGAAACAAATAATAATCGGCTTAACTAATAAGAGTATAAGTAGTTAATAACAGGTAGTAAAATGAAAGAGACAAAGCAATAAATGAAGAACAGAATAGGTAAACAAATCATTGGATGAAGAGTTGTGGAGATCTCCAATCCCTATCAAGCTTCCAACTTTGGCTCTCGCCTTCAGCTTCAGCTTCTCCCCTAAACAAATGTTCACTCAGGTAAAATGGGATTCAGCTCCAGCTCTCGCTTTCGGCCTGTCCCAAACTTCCAACTATCTGTTGTTTTGCTCTTCTTCCCAACTCTCTGTGTTTCCTTTCTCTGTTTCTCTCTTCTCTTTCTATTTCTCTGTTCCTCCCGAATGAGTCTGTAGTGTCTCTAATCTTAGATATGTCTATAGGGTTTTTATGTATAGCTTCTGGGCCCCTTTTCTGCATCCTTCCTATTTTATTTATAGCCTGACTCTAGGTTTAGGGTTGTAGGGTTGTTAAACCATCAACTTACACGTGTCAAACTCAAAGTTAGTGTCATAGAATTTGCACGGGGTGACTAGTTAAGTCACCCCGTGACTAGTCACGCACGGTGGTGACTAACATTTAATTTAATTAAATGTTAGTCACACCACCTTTAAGGTGGTGACACTTGTCACCACTTTTCTTTGCTTTTTCTTTTTAATTTTTTATTTCTCTTTTCATGTAAAATTTACGCGACTTTCCCTACAACCTATATGCAAATTTCAAAAAAATAATCCAATTAACATTCATACAATATTCACGCCATTTTCACTCAATTTATCTCACATTTGGATCAAAGCACAAGGATTTGTAACCAAAATCAAGATATGAAGGAAATTAAAAACAATAGAAACTAGATATAACATTTTTGCTCTAGATCAATTAGCTAATGTTCCTTCTCAGGATGAAAATAGTGCAAGTATCCAACAATTACTTATGAACATTCAAAACAATTAAGAAAAAATGCAGGAATAGATAGTCAGTATGTAAAATCAATTTCTTGATATGCAGATCCCTATCAGAAAAATCTCTAAATCCTCCGCTAATTATGTTGCTTTTTCCATGGTTCATTGGTACTTATGATATTATCTTGCATATCAAAATATTAGTTCACTTCCTCCCCATTTCTTTATTTTTTTGTTTTTGACAATGACAACGGGGGAGAGCTTATGTGGACTTTTTTTTGCATATATATGATATGATTTATCGATGCTACCTTGATTATATTTGTGATTGATTCTGCTGCGAAAATCTGTGATACGTAATTGATAGGCTCCTTTTAATTATGTCTGAACTCATAAAAGTCTCAGGTATCTTTTGAAATCATCCATTATCTTTTTGAATTTTGAAAAATATATCTATTATTGCTTGTCATCATCAAAAAGGGGGATATTGTTAGCTTAAGGTTCATTTTTAACCATTTTGATGATAACCTTATAATATTTTCAAATTTTAAATTAGATTTATTTCCTTATAGATAAACAATGGTGTATAGTTTTTAAAAAGGAAATAAAATCATTGGGTAATTGCTTTCCTTCTTGCAGGAACCTTCTTTATGAACTTGCCTCATTAAAAAAAAGATCTACTTATTATGAAGGTCATATATTAGCCACGTAATGGCTGGAGATTTTTGGCAAAGATGACATTGAAGTTATTCAGAATTAAATCCATCCAATTATCTAAGGATGTAAGTGAAGTAACAACTAGTTGAAAGAAAAGCCTACTTAAGAAAGAGCCACTGCTTTTGTGCATATAGATTAGACTTTTGAAATATAGCTCTATCATCAATTCTTTTGAAAGTGACATCATTGTAAAATATTTTGTGCTTCAGAAATTGAAAATATTTTTTAGAGAGATCAGTGTAACTCATATCGAGCAAACTTCACTTTCTGTTGAGAGCTTGTAGAGGCTAGCTAAATACTACTAGTTTAGAAGGTTGGAAATCCTTGAAAAATATTAACTTGTGAGCTTAGAGAGGCTTATCAAATTACTACTTTTTTATACTCAAGTTGGATACTTAGTGACTGGACGTAGGCTTGGGATGTAAGTTGAACCAGTATAAATCAACTGCATCCTTCTCTCTCTTTTCTTAACTTTTATATTGCCACATTATATTGTGTGTATGTTCATTTAATAAGGGGCTCCTTCACTATTATAGTAGGCTCCTTTGTTTTCAACTGGCTAAACGACCATTTTATTTCAACAAGCACCTTTTGTTTTAAAATTGTCTTTAATTGGACTTATTCTTTAGTAGGCTCCTGTCGTTTAATAAGCTACTATCATCAAACAGGCTCCTATTCTTTTTAATTTTTAGTAGGCACTTGCTTTTATCTGAATTGAAAGTAGTTTGCCAATTTTTTTTTAAGTCAAACACAGTTCACCCCCTCTTGCGTGTATTTGCTTTATCATTAAGAAACAAAAATCTCATTGGAAGCGGAAATTTAAAATGGTGAGGCACATCTCCTTTCTTTTCTACTTTTTTAATGTTGAAAGTTGTAACAGTGTCCTGGTAACTACCAGCATCTCATCCATTTTATGTTGCCACAAAACGAGGACGATGTGATCTAGTCAGTATAGTCCAAGGATTCAAAATTCCTATTTTAAGGGTGGCTATCTGTTATCGATAGAGATTAAGCAGTACATGTTTACTCTTTATATAATATTTATTTATTCAAAATTTTCATGTATCCTTATAATATAATGCCATGTATTTTGGAAAAACCTAAAGTTGAAGTTTCGCAAAATTTCTATTTTGCCTTGGTTGTTTCAAAATGAAACATACAGTTGATTATTAGAAAGTAACTGGATTAGCAACTACGATTTTCTAGAATCTGATCATAAGTAGAAAAATTAAATGCGTAACAAATAAATCAACACAAGAAATTTGTGAATGTAGTTTAGCACGGACTGCCTAGATCCTCACTTAGATTGATCAACTTTCATCGTCATACAGTAGGCTTACACAAGACTATTACGGAGCCAACACCACTTACTCCTAAAAGCTATCCACTTGCACTCACACCCTCTTGCTAACTTCAACAAAGGATTTTAAAATAATGAATGAAACGAAAACAAATTTTCTCAAGTTATTAAATCAAGAATAACAGAAAAAAAAAAGGCGCTTAAGTCAAAGAACACTCCTCTATGTGTGCAGCCACATTAAACCATAATCATAGATAGTCTTTTAAAAAAATGTTGTGTACTTTATAGTTGATCTACGAAAACCCTCACACATAGCAGCCAAAAATCATAGATAGAACATTGTAATTAATCTCTAAAGCACCCTGAAAACACAACAATAAAAAATTAATAGATGTGTGTCATACCATGGGCTGCTTGTTGTGTCACACCATAGACTGCTTGTTTAAATACAACAAATCCTTCCTCCTTTAGGATTTTATATCTTTTAGGATTCCTTCTTTCCATATATATCTTAACTTCCAAAAATTCTACTTATTTCAAAATAGTGGAATCTTATACCGAATCAACTTCCTTATAACAAAAGATATCAAATAAATTAAAATACAAATAATGCCAAGAATATAATAGAATATCTTAACAATCTTCCTCTTTTTGGCATTATTTGTTACATCAAAAACTTCCCCTAAAATAAACAATCATGATAGAAGATGTCGAAAAATCAAAATCAAGGTCAACGTCAAATCAACAGTCAATAGTCAACTATCACCAACAAAACTGTAAATACCAGTAAGTTCTTATCTCCCTTTTGGGACAAATCAATGCCAAAAGAACATAAGAATCACATAACAAAACAAAAAGAAGAACTCATTGTTTGAGCTATTAAAATGCAGTCATACCCGCGTGAAAATGCCTTCAATGTAATCAATCTCAGTAAATAAAGAGGCATAAGTATCAACAAAAGGTGTAGCAGGTTGTGTGGAGGACTCAGATGAGGAGTACGTCTAATCAACCACCTTAGCTTGCTTGTTGACATGAAGAATCCTAGGAGAAATATTCAGGAAAGACACAGACTTAAGTACCTCAGAAGCAACGCGAGATACATCGTGAGCATGCAAAAACTAAGTCATTAAATAAGAAAAAAAATAATGTTTGTTGTTTACCAACAACCGCAATCATAGCCTCAATAACCAATCTCCCCATATTTATGTTAACTCGGATGCCTATCATATACATAGTCTTGGCCTACGCAAGATAAATTGTCATAATATGTGTGCTGGGCATCTAATAAGCGAGCAAAAGTTTATGAAGAACAAAATGATTCTGTGACAGATCAGAAGCAAGTAATGGTGCAACATAAGGGCAAGAATATAATTTACCACCAGTCAATACACTTACCAATATATCATTACTCACATCAAATCTATCCTTATAAGACTGATTCCCAATTAAATTCACAAACCCCAAAAATGCATTCAATGAATTAGGATCAAACTTAATCAATCTCCCCCTCATATAAACCATATGAAAGCATAAATCTTTATAACCCTACACACTCTTATCCAAATTACAATAAAATTATCGCACCAATTTAAAATTAAAATGTTGTGGCAATAAAGCAATATGTAACAAATTCCTTTTAGTCAACAAAACATCTAAATTAAATTGTTTATGCTCAGCTTAATTAATGGGATGATCGAGAATAAACCCGGTTGAAGTGAGAGTATCCCATCACTGTTGGGCTTCAGAAGAGTAAAATTTGGCAGAAAAAAGCTTACCTAACTGAGAAGCGAGTAGGATTCTGATAGTGAGGCATCCGAATTGACTTCTGAGCTAGCGATTTCAAATAACCTTTGGATGAAGAAGGAATAGCATGCAGATCCGAAATAGCTAGTGGTGGTGGCTTATTAGGCACAACACTAGAATCTTTAGAATTAGAGGAAAAGTTTTTCAAAGAGGATTCCTCAATAACTTGAGATAATAAATGTTGATTCTCTTTAGTTTAGACTGTAACACATGAATTTTTTTATTTATTTTTTATTTATTTTACTTCAATAAGCTTCAAAGTTATAAAGCATAGAGTCTTAGTTCCCCACGAAGAAGTTCAAACCTCATAGAGTTAAAAGGTTTGGTAAAAATATCAGTCAGTTGCTTCTCAGTTGTTTCATAGGAAAGAACTACAACTTTACTCCCCGTTTGTTTTCCTATTTGACAAACACTAGAAATATTCTTGTCATCTTTGTTCGTCATAGGCAAGTCTTTTACCATGCCAGATTTGCTTAACTTGTTAATGAGGTCATAATTGGCATGACTAAGCTTTTGGTGCCATAAAGTTATATCATCATATGTGGGTAAATTGTAGGAAGTAATGACCTGCAACATGTAGCAATTTTCCATCGATCTTCTTCTACTTACTATACAATATCCTAGAGGTTTAACACCTTGCATTCATCACTGGTGAACTTAACTAACAAACTATCATCATAAAGCTGGCTAATACTCACCAAGTTGGCTTTTAAACCATCCACATGAAGCACATATTTGAAATGAGGCAATCCATCCACGCAAAGACTTCCTCTACCAATCACCGTTGCTTTCTTCCCATCACCAAATGTGTCATGACCATCCAAAAAACTTTGATAATTTATCAAATAGTTTCTTTCACCTGTCATATGCCTTAAACACCAGCTGTCAAAATACCGTCCATTGTGAGAAGTGACACATATAGATTTAAGAGCCACAAGTGCTTGTGATTAATTCTTTCTAACCCAATCTGCTTTGGTAGTCTCTGCTGTCGATAGTTCTTCCAAGAACGTCTGGAATTTTTGTGTTGAGCACTATAAAATAGCATTTGTAACAACTTGTAGCAATTTGGCCTTAAGTGACCTTTTACACCACAAAAGTGACATGTAGGCACAAACTTTCTGCTTCTTTTTGAAATTTCTCTTTGCTAATTGATCTTGCTTCTTTGACAAATCTAACTTTACCATTTTGCTCATTATTCACCTGAGAGCATTCACTTTTATATCTAACACCTTGAAAATCCCCTTTTTTTGCCAATTTCCAGCAATGTGTCTAACTTCTCGGTACCACCATTCAACATTTTTATTCCTTTCTCTGTATTGATCAACTTTAGCTTGGTTTCATCAAGTTCATCAATTGTTTACAATAATTTCATCTCCAAATCTCAAATAACATCTTTCATGGTAAAATTATTCCTTTTTAACTTCTTATTGTGTTTACACGTCTTTACCTATTTGCTATACATCAGTTTATAGGCCTTGCAAATATCTTCCTTTTTAACTTCTGAATCACTATCATCGCTGTCACTATCTAAATTAGAATTTAATACTAAAACATTTGTATTTTCATGATCAGCTTCTTTCCTAGTTGCTACTAAGTAGGCAACTAGACTTTCTTTATATAAAGCAACCGATGTAGCTTAATGACTCACAATTTCTTTTTTATTGCCGTACTCACTTTCATATTCGTTTTTACTCCAAGTGCCAGTGTAAGACTTCCCTTTTCTTCTTTTAAGAGTGTTAGCACACTCCGCATGCATATGCCCAAAACCTTGACACTCATAATGTTGAATCTTCTTTGCCTTTTGTTTTTTACTTTCTGAGTTCTTGCTTGCTGTTTGAAGTTATGATTTGATGAACTTCCACCACTTTGTCTAAGCTCAGGTCTATCTTTCTTCAGCTTCTTTAACCACTTGTTGAAATTTCTTGTTAGCAACACTAAATCTTCATTTTCATCATAATCATCTCCTGAATCATGCACAAGTTTAGCAACTTTAGCTTGAAGCACCAATCCTTTATTCTTCTCACATTTGTCTCTTAATAGTTTCATCTCAAAGTTTGTGAGAATTGCAATTACCTTATCCGGAGATAATTCATTGATGTTGTAAGCTTCTTCAATAACTGCAATCTTCAATATGGATATAGGAGACAACGATCTCAGGATTTTTTTGACCAGTTTCAGATTTGAGTACTTCATACAAAGTTGATGTGCTAAGTAGCCAATAATTTAACTTTCCTCCACCTTAAGCTCTTCAAATCTAATAGCCAACATTTGAAGTTTTGATGCTATTACTAATTGTGATCCTTCATGTATGGTTTGTAATGTATCCTAAGCTTATTTTATTGATTCACACGCTGATATCATATTAAAATGTCCTTCATCTACATCACTAAAAATTGCATGTATTGCTAGAGAGTTACCAAGCATTCCCTCGTCTTTAGCCTTTTGTCCACTTAGACAGATCTTTAGGTACCGATTCATTCTTTTCATTAGTTGTCATAGGATGATTCCAACCTTTGAACACAGAAGTCCAGACTTTAGTCCCTTGTACTTGAATAAACACTTTCATTATTCCAAGCAGGATAGTTGAAGCCATCTAGTAAAGGTGTCCTAGCGGTCGACACCCTTTCTCTAGTAGTTATAAGTATGAAACACTGATCTACACCAACTTGTCACACTAAGTTTTGATTAGGTGAGCCAAGCTCTGATACTAATTGAAAAACCTAAGGTCGAAGTTCTGTACAATTTATGTTCTATCATTGTTCCTTCTAACTGAAATTTACGGTTAATTATCATAAAGCTACTAGGTAAGCAATTGATATTTTCCAGAATCTGATCATAAATAGAAAAATTAAATGTGCAGCAAATAAATCAACATAAGAAATCTGTTAACATAGTTTGGCATATATGACCTACATCCACGGGGCCCTCACCTAGATTAATCAACTTTTATTGTAGTACAATAGGCTTATACAAAGCTATTATGGAGTCGACACCACTCACTTTTTGACACTATCCACTCATACTCACACCCTTGAAAGTATCTCATACCTAATAGCATAAACACTTCAAGCTAACCTCAACAGAGGATGTTTAAAACAATGAATGAAACAAAACAAAAACTCAAGTGATTAAATCAAGAATAAGAGAAACAAAAAGCACTTGAGTCAAAGAACACTCTCCTATGTGTGCAACCACATAAAACCATAATCATGGAGAGTCTTTAAATTAAAAAAAAAATATGTTGTGTACTTTGAAGTTGATCTATGAAAACCCTCAAGCACAGTAGCCGAAAATCATTGATAGAACATTGTAATTGGTCTCTAAAGCACGCTAGCTAAAAATACGACAGGAAAAAATCAATAGATATGTCACACCATAGGCTGCTTGTTGTGTCATACCATGGACTACTTGTTTATCTACAACAAATCCTTCCTCCTTTAGGATTCTATATCTTTTAGGATTCCTTTCTTCCACACATATCTTAACTTCCAAAAATTCTACTTATTTCAAAATAGTGGAATCATATACCAAATCAACTTTCTTATAACAAAAGATATCTCAAATAAATTAAAATATAAATAATTCAAAAAATAGAATAAAATATCTAACTAAAGATCTTTAAATTGTCTTGCATTCCTTATATTACTGTATATGCATACCACCAAATTCATTTCTTTCACAACCACCGTCTTATTGGTATTTGATTGCCAAACTCAACAATCTTAAAAGGTTGATTTGATGCGAGCAGAATCTAAAAAGTGGATGAATTTGAACCTGCATTTTTTTTTATAAATTTTAATAAAAATTTGATGCAATATATGTTTGGTTTTAGAAGCAGAATTTAACAAAAAGAATAGAATAAAAAAGAGATAATGCAAGAGGCAATTTATTGATGAGTTGTACTTTACATTGACGTTGAAGGCCTAAATATATAAGCAATGAAAAAACAAACTTAGCTAATATCTTGGTAAGGATTAAGCAAACAAATCAAAAATTTAAAAGTTTAAATCCTAACAAATAATAACTTTATCTTAACAAATAAAATTTTATCTTCTACAAATAATAGATCTTATCTTTACTACTCTATCTTACTACTCCCAAACTTTATCTTTAAACAAATACTACATTTTTAACAACTTTGAATCATTCTCCAATATTCCCTCTTGATTCAAAGATGTAAAACTTTTTTAATTTGATGATGTACTTCCCATCACCCTTCAATAGTTGGAGCACATCTCTTCACAATTCTTTTCTTTGGAGCACTTCTCTCCATTCTTCAACATGAGCACTTCTCTCATCACTTATCTCCATAGAGCACTTCTCTTTATGATGTGTCTTGGTGCACTTCTCACCAATTAAAAGAGGATGTCTTCTTCAATCACTTGCACTATATTTAATTGTTCTCCATTGTTGAACTTGCAATCCCTTTTCAAATGTCCAAATCGTTTACACCTAAAGCATCAAGACTTCCCTTTATGTTAAAAATCTTTCTCTTCATTGCCAAACTTCTCACAATGGCCATATTAAGGACTGCTTTCTTTCTTCTTTGATGACGGAACCTTTGCTAGATAGGCTCCCTCCACCATCTTTCCACTTTCTTGGTTTCTCATTGCCTTTCTTTGCTCTTGAGCTTGTAAAGCGTTAATCACTAATGTATCCCTCAAGATCTTTGAGAGCTCTGATACCATGTTGGATTTTAGAACTAGAATTTAACGAAAAAATATAATAGAAAAGAGATAATGCAAGAGGAAATTTATTGATGAGTTGCACTTTACATTAACGTTGAAAACCTAAATATATAGGCAACGAAATAAGAAACTTAACTAATATCTTGGTAAATATTAAGCAAACAAATCAAAAATTTAAAAGTCTAAATCTTAATAGATAACAACTTTATGTTAACAGATAAAATTTTATCTTCTAACAAATAACAGATCTTATATTTACTACTCTATCTTACTACTCCCAAATTTTATCTTTAAACAAAGACTACATTTTTAACAAAATCATTCTCCAACTATACATTGGTAGGTTGATGTGTATGGTTTAGTTCTTTTTCTAAATTTCTGTTTGTGGTAAAGTTCGAGTGTTTCACCTACTCTCTGGACTCTGGAGACTCGCTGCCTACATTTATGGTTTACTCCATTATCAACTGATACGTTCTTGGAAAAAAAGTGGACTTTGATGGGTTGTTCTTGTTCATTGCTTGTTTTCAATGTGCATATTAAAGTTCATGTTGGTGCTAAACTGGTTCAATCTTTATTAAGGTTGTTTCGTTTAAGACTATTATCTTTATGTTGTTTAGAACGACTTTGGCTTTGTCTTACGGTGGTTGATTTGGTTAAATGAGTGCTACAATCTTCATGGGTGCCATTGTTAGGTAGTCCTGATGGGAAAATTTTACTAACTTTAAATGTTGCTCTCAGTCGTGCAAAGTATTTCTTTTACTTGTCATTAATTATTTGTTTAACTTTTACTATCTGGGATAACAAGCATTCCATAGCTCAGTATGAACAATATGAACAATTAGCCTTTTAGTTTTTTCTACATTCTAATGTAATGAGTTAGGATGTTTCTGCAATTAAGATGGCTTGCAGTTGATTTTAAGTAGAATATTTCGCAGGAGTAATCGTGATGGTATGCTATTTTTTATTTTGATGGTTATGCTTACTAATTCTTGATGTGAAATGAGGATGATCTTGAGGAACTCCTCTTTAGTCCATAAAAGGACAACTAAAGTCATCTTTCTGTTGAAAGCATGTTTCCTACCAGTGAGTCTTTTTGCAAATGTACTGTTATGACCACAGTCTAGGAATAGGTATTTGTTGAAGCATGTTGCTCTGGTTAGGCAAGCTTCTCTTCAAACTACCTCCAATTTTGTTATTTGTGTTAGAATCTAACTGCGATTGAATCATAGATGCAACGGATCCCGATAATTGAATAAACTTGGATAAAACACAAAACAAATTGGAAATTGTACCATATTTGTCTTCCTTTTAAAAACCTTTGAAACTTTTTCCGATTAATCAATTACGAGCTTTTTAAATGTCCAACTTTTGATGGTATATATCCGCAGAGCAATTCCCTAGATTGATTTGAGAGGAAGAAGACAAAGTGCTAGCTTCTAAAATGTTCTTCTCTTTTTAAATAGAAAAATCATAAGGGCCTTTAATTAAAATCAAATTTCTTTAATTATAATTCAAATCAAATTATAATTATAATTAATTTAATTTTAATAAAATCAAATATTTCATATTTGATCCTAAAAGTTTTTCAAACTTTATAATTAAGTCTAACTTAATTAAATTGATTTTTCTTTCACATATTGCTCTTTAATGTGTGACCCATTAGGTTCCTAAAAAATTGGCAATGATTATAAATTACAATTCTAATTCACAATTAGAATGAGATAAATTAAAACTTCTTTTAATTTACCTTTAATTATTCAATTAAACAATTCATAATCATAAATCATGATTGACGTTTAGCAGCATGTCATGATTACTGAAATATTAGGAATGTCAAAGTGATTGACTTAACCTGTCCATGCATGGCTATGATGTATAATTTAATCCTTTCGTCATTCAGTATTCTAATTAGATAGAGGATACACTACAAGAAAAATTAGTTTCAGCAACTATTAGTAATGGTTGTTAAAAGTAAGAAAATGGTCGTTAAAAGTTATA
>JANZLH020000327.1:9268-19338 GCA_026770325.2 Erythroxylum fimbriatum
GACTTTTCAAGTCCATTCGTTGACCAGATTTGCTTAAGGGGCTGTGAGTTAATAAAATTTCAACTCAGGGTTTTTTTGCTAATTTTTATATGTTAGGGTTTTTTTAGCAACTTTTAAATAACACAGGGTTATTAAGGCAATAAATTCAATTTCTTGTTTGAAGAAGTTGTTCTTGGAGTGAGAATCGAGAATAATGCTCAACAATGCTCCTTTATGTTTGTACAGAATAAAAGAATAATACTTCTTCTATTTGAATAAAAAGAAAACCTTAAAAGTAGACCAAAAGTTTTAAGGTAAATCTTTTGCATATTCAAGAGGATCTCTACCTTTACACCAAGAACACTATGACAAAAAGTATTTTAAGTAGCAGACAAAAACGTAGCTATAAGTACAATTATCGTTGATTTTTTATTAAAACAATAGAATTCGTATCGTTACAAGAAGTGACGCTACAATAAGTATAAGGCAACATAATTTTTTGATTTGGTAACGAAATAAAAAATGTTGCTTTAAGTTTTAACTAAAGTAACCTATTAATTTCAAACTATAGCAACAATTTTAAACAGATATTACAATACTTTTAAGTCTTTTTAGGCAACAAAGTTAAACAAATAAAGCAACAAAGTGAATTTTCTTAGGCAACAATTTGTAAAAATAAAAAGTAACAATTTATTCTTTCATTACTAATAATATTTAACGTAAAAGCAAACTCTTGTTATTGTATAAGCAACATTCATTTATACATAAAGCAATATATAAATATTAATATATGTTTTAATTACGTACGTACTATCAAATATAAAAGACCAAAAAACCTCATTTATATATAATATATAGTCTATAAGGACTTGTAAAATTCAACATTTAACATATTCAAAATGCAAAAGCAAATTACATGTGTTTTTATTGTTACAAAATACAAAAGTGAATTCTACAATCCTCAATAATTGCAAGGAAAATTACATGTGCTTCAATAACTCTTCATCATATGGAGAATTTGAAGTTAGGGTCAGTCTTCTTCACATTGGCTATCCAATCTTTCTCAAAATCCTTTGGAAGTATAACGTACTTGTTCTTTTGTACTGTATGCATTCTAGCTTCTTGATAAATAAATGCAATTTGTGAGTAGATACCCAGTTATGACGGGAATGAAAAAATAAAGCATCAACAGAAGGCAAAGTATGAATTTCATACTTGTATGAAAACTATTAAAATGTAAGAAATAGTTGAAATAAATATAACAATAGCATGTCATCGATCCTATTCTTGTTAAACGGATGGGAAATGTTTACCTCACATCCTGTCGAACTGATTCACAGATACTATTATTCTTTGTCCAATCTACTTCATCAAGTTTCTCACTAATTGCGGGATATAACTAATTAATCAGCAAACTACTTACAATTCGAATCTCAATTCATCCTAGTGCATAAAATAAAGGAAGAAAAAGAACAATTAACAATAAGAATAAAGGAAACAATTGGTACTAAAGAAATGAAATGGGGTGGAATCAAAGCAACGAAGAAAAAGTATTGAAGTAACAGAGGAAAACGGGAAACCAATAGGGATCAACTCATAACTAGTTCAGGAAACGGTATGAACTCACAACTAGTTCAGGAAATTAGGTTTCACCTTAATAGGCTAGCCTGCCTTGACTTCAACACCTAGTAAAAAGAATTACATCAAATTAGTCCATAGTTCTGGTAACTTCATATATGTCTACGATGATACTTTTTATTGCAATTTGTTCAATGTTATTATCGCATTTGCATGAATAATAGGATTGTAGGTCACATTATACTCCTGGCTCAAATCAACTATCTAAACTACTTAAAGTCCATCTAACACCTAATTAAAAGAAAATAAGTGGAACTACAGAGGAAAATAAAATTAAAACCAACCATTCATAGTGAAAACAAGAATATGAACGTTTTATGGTCTAAGATATCCACATAAAGGTAGAATGATTGAAAAAGTTGTAAGAACTCTAAAAAATATATATAATTAGTTTCGTTATCATACAAATACATTAATGTGTGTGCAATAGCATAACACAAATACATTAATGTGTGTGCAATAGCATACAAAAACGTAGCTATAAGTACAATTATCGTTGCTTTTTATAAGGCAATAGAATTCGTATCGTTGCAAGAAGTGACGCTGCAATAAGTATAAGGCAATATAATTTTTTGATTAAGTAACGAAATAAAAAATGTTGCTTTAAGTTTTGACTAAAGCAACATATTAATTTCAAACTATAGAAACAATTTTAAACAGATATTACAATACTATTAAGTCTCTTTAGGCAACAGAGTTAAACAAATAAAGCAACAAAGTGAATTTTTTTAGGCAAAATTTGTAAAAATAAAAGCAACAATTTATTCTTTCATTACTAATAATATTTAATGTAAAAGCAAACTCTTGTTCTTATATAAGCAACATTCATTTATACATAAAGCAATATATAAATATTAATATATGTTTTAATTACGTACGTACTATTAAATATAAAAGACCAAAAAACTGCATTTATATATAATATATAGTCCATAAGGACTTGTAAAATTCAACATTTAACATATTCAAAATGCAAAAACAAATTACATGTGTTTTTATTGTTACAAAATACAAAAGCGAATTCTACAATCCTTAATAATTGCAAGGAAAATTACATGTGCTTCAACAACTCTTCATCATTTGGAGAATTTGAAGTGAGGGTCAGTCTTCTTCACATTGGCCATCCAACCTTTCTCAAAGTCCTTTAGAAGTATAACATCTACTGTATGCATTCTAGCTTCTTGATAAATAACTGCAATCTGTGAGTAGATACTTAGTTATGACGGGAATAAAAAAATAAAACATCAACAGAAGGTAAAGTATGGATTTCATACTTGTATGAAAACTATTAAAATTTAAGAAATAGTTGAAATACATATAACAATAGCATGTCATTGATCCTATTCTTGTTAAACGGATGGGAAATGTTTACCTCACATCCTGTCGAATTGATTCACAGATACCATTATTCTTTGTCCAGTCTACTTCATCAAGTTTCTCACTAATTGTAGGATATAACTAATTAATCAGCAAACTACTTGCAATTTGAATCTCAATTCATCCTAGTGCATAAAATAAAGGAAGAAAAAGAACAATTAACAATAAGGATAAAGGAAACAATTGGTACTAAAGAAATGAAATAGGGTGCACTCAAAGCAAAGAAGAAAAAGTATTGAAGTGACCGAGGAAAACGGGAAACCAATAGGGATCAACTCACAACTAGTTCAGGAAATGGTATGAACTCACAACTAGTTCAGGAAATCAGGTTTCACCTTAATAGGCTAGCTTGCCTTGACTTCAACACCTAGTAAAAAGAATTATATCAAATTAGTCCATAGTTCTGGTAACTTCATATATGTCTACGATGATACTTTTTATTGCAATTTGTTCAATGTTATTATCGCATTTGCATGAATAATAGGATTGTAGGTCACATTATGCTCCTAGCTCAAATCAACTATCTAAACTACTTAAAGTCCATGTAGCACCTAATTAAAAGAAAATAAGTGGAACTACAGAGGAAAATAAAATTAAAACCAATCATTCATAGTGAAAACAAGAATATGAACGTTTTATGGTCTAAGATATCCACATAAAGGTAGAATGATTGAAAATTTTGTAAGAACTCTAAAAAATATATATATAATTAGTTTCTCTATCATACAAATACATAAATGTGTGTGCAATAGCATAACACGAAGCGCTTGCAATAGCAAAGATGAGCACTTCATTAAACACGATAAGTAACAATAAACACTAAAAATCAAGTACAAATCTTACTGGTCTTAACAATAAGTATGAATTGAAGACTCAAGTATACCTCTATTTGATCTAAATGATCACATTAACATTTATTAATATTTTTTATTATTTTAAGCAAACATATACTTTACAATTTCGTAGTCAATTCCAAAGGTAATAACTATAATCATAGGTATCCTCCAATAATAAGATGATGAGTTTCTAAACTCGTTCGTTCAAATATCTAAAGTCATTTTGAGAGACCAAAGTTAGAATGAAAATATGGAAGTGACAATAATTTATTAAGTCCATCAATCTTTTGTCAACATATCGGTATCACATCCACAAAATGCTGAGAACTAATTCAGATACAGAAACGGACAACTGATGAAACTACCAATCACAAAAGTTATTTTCATTTATCCATTAAATTCATCTCAGAACGCTCCAATGAAAATTAAGAAAGCGATCAAAATCAACTCCACAATAAATGTTAAAAAAAACTTTCAAGGAACGCCATAAGAGATCATTGCAACTCAATCATAACAATCAGAATGTGACAAATAAGCAATGATAAGGGTAAATTAAACTGCAAAGTTAGAAACAAAGAAACACAATAGAGAAAGAGCCCCAAAATATCATCAAGGCATCTTTAACCAATAATATCGAACAAAATGGACAAATGAATCATTATCATCCTAGTCATAAGCATGAAAGCATAATTGAACTACTCCAATATACCATCATTAACGTTGAAACAAAGAGATAATAAATAATAGCAGCTCAAAAGAACACTACCAATGCTTATGAGACAGAGGATTCAATATATGAAAATCCCAAAAACCTTAAGTGCACTACAGATAATGAAAATTTACATAACTTGTCTGATTGAGAGAAAGATATAAAGACGAAAGGAGCTCTGAGATGAAGAACCAATATTGATGGAAGTCCACTTATCCTAGACTCTATGAAGAAAACCCCAATCCATTACACCACAAAAGATGCAAACTCCCTACTATTTTGACTTTAGATAAAGAGAAGTGAACCCCAATTAAGAGTAAAATCAAACTTACCACTACTTTTCTATGTCCAATACGTAAATCAACGTTGTGATGTGCCTAGAACCCTAGCAGAAGTCAAATTGTCACTACAAAAAGATTGAAATTGCTAATTAAACATTACCGTGTGGAGGGGACAATCGTCTTAAAGCCTCTCTCAACGCCTAACCCTAGTTGGGTAAATGAGGAAGACATTTCTGTTAGGGATGCTTTTCACCCCCTTTAACTAAAACATTGTCGTATTTATGTTTTTTTTTCACTCCCTTGGAACGTTGTTATTCCTTGTTTTCTTTGGGTAACTGTTATTTCATATATGTTTTAATGTAGTCGTGCTTCTTTTGGTTCTTATTTGATGTAGGAGATAACTTCTCTCTAAACACTTTGTTCTGCCATTTTATTATTATCAATCAATCAATTTTTTATTTTTTCAAAAAATAAATAAATGGAAAATTTAGAGTTATTTGTATATATTACAGTACTTTTGTGCATTCTAGAGCAATTGTATCATTTAATTTAATTTTACTAAACAAAAATTGATAGGTATTTTAATTTTCTTATACATATTATAAATATTAATTAGTAAATAGAGAAATTTTATATGTTAAATATACATTAGTAAGTAACTATATAAATCAATATGTAACATTAGTAAATATCCTTTAGTAAATAGATGATTGGAACTATAACAACAATTTTAGATGTTGCATATATAAGACTTATACTGCAAACTTTTTAAAATTGTGTTGCCTTTTCCGATATGTAGCAACAAATTAATATTATCATTGCCTTTTAATATTATTAAAGGCAATACTTTAAAAATTGTTCCCTTATATTAATTTTTATCAACATATTTTTAAAGCCTAAAGCACTTTTTGTTGTAGTGGAAGATTGATCTCATCTCTTCATAAACTAAGAAAGAAAGTGATAACAAGAAAGATAAGATATTCAACAACAATAAACCAAACAGGTGAGATGGCAAATAACTAATGATAACAAGATTAACCAGAGGTAGTGAAAACCTAAAGAGGGAATAATAAAGAAAAAATAACTATCATGCTTCAGGCTAAGCTAATCCTTAAAGCTCGAGCCCAAAACCTAAAATTTGAAAAAAAAAAGAAGAAAGTTTAAGCATGACCCAAAACTTAATTAAATTAGGTCAAGTCTGTTGACTTGTCAGTTCAAGTTAATATTATCATCCTTAAGTGTAATTGATGTACAATATATATTACCTATATGAAAGGTAACTTAAACTCATTTCTTGATGTTAAAATTAACTTTATAATTTTCAAATCAACACCATTGATGTTGAATCTCATTAAAACTACCTTTTAAAGGTTTCTTTCAAGTATTGTGTTGCCTTTTCTCTTTAATAACATATCTCTCCTTTTAATTTTATATAAAATTATCTAAATTTTGATATATTTTGCTTCTACAAACCACCTACTAATGAGTTCACTAGTTGAACATTTTTATATAATAACTTGCACCTTCATTCAATTAAGGCTTGATTAAAGGTTTGACTAACCAATGTGCAGTTTCAATTAATAAGAGTTGTAGAATTTTTTGCTAAATTTCCATAACCTTTTGAATTATTATTTCAGTATGATATTATTATAAAAGGGTATGATTAAAATGTTGAACATTATTTAATAGTGACAACAAAAGAATCTTACATGCTTCTTACACTAATTTCCCTTATTTGGTTTTTATATTTGCTCCTTATATCTTTTTATAAAATGAAGATATTAAAATCTTTTTAATTATATCAACTAATATTTTGATCAAAATTTATCCTTACTCATTGAATAATGTTTAGTTTTAACAACATATTGGACTAACAAATCTCTCTACATTATAGTTATCCCATCTTAACTATATCAATTACTAAACATCAATCATAAATCATTTTATAAACAATAATTCCTACATACTTTAAATTCTATAACGATTATGATTAGAAAATGTTGTGTATGGCTCGTATATACAAGCATGCAATTTTTAAGTGTTTTTAGAAAAACTTAGATATTTTTAAAAGAATGTGGACATTTCTTGAAGGTCTTTGAGTGAACATTACCTTATGCATGTCATATATTAGGTATGTCCTTATTTGGGATACAAATATGAAGACACGGTATATAACATGGACACATTGATGTGATAGAGGATTTTTTAAAGAAGTATACATAGGATAGAATACAGGTGTATCAAAGCCTATATCCATGTAAGAACGAAGATAATAAGTTATATGATTAGGGACTCATATGTGTTAGAATTCATGCATAAGTGCAAATAAAGACCAAGAGTTGCACGACCTAGGATATGACCATGTACTAAATTATGTTCACAATGGGCTATCTTATTTGGAAGCATTTTTTTAATAGATTTCAAACTTTGAAAGGATTATAGAGCTTATTAGTGTCATATTTTAATTTAGTTGAGTCTAATAAGGGATAATATGTTGAATTGTATCAGGTGGAGTTTATACATCAATATATTTGTTTTAAACCTTGTTATGTAAGGGAGAAAATCTATAAATTTCAAAGGTCATATTCAATTAAATAATGAAATTAACTGCTTTTGACTCCCGAGCATGTAGACATACCAAAATTGACCAAACCTCATTGAAAATCTTTTTATATCCTTCTTTATTTATTTATTTCTTTTATATTCTTGTTGTCTATAGTTTTCAATAACTAATATCAAATCATAGTTAAAGTGACAATGACTTTATTTGTAAGGTTTAAAGTGAAAAAGTTCAACGAAATTGAGAATTTCAAATTATGAAAGTAGACAGTGAAAGATTTGTCTAAGGATAGCAAAAAGAGCCCAGTTCGATTTTGGTCTGGTTTAACTTGGCCACGGGCTGATTTTGGTCCGGATTGACCTGGCCACGGGCCGACCTGGTCACTGGCCGATTCGTGGTGCAATCGTTTTGTCAAAAAATGGTGTCATTTTTGACCGATTTTCTTAAAAACAATATATGGTGGGGCCCGACCCACTGTAGTCCATCGGGCCACAGGCCGGTCAATCTGTGGTCGGGTCAAGCCACAGTAGCCTGGGGCCAGGTCGGGCTGGGCTAGGAGCAACCCAAGCTCAGGCCCAGCCCATTGACATTTCTAGATTTGTTAGTGTGGCAAGGCATATTGAAGTGACTGTAAAAAAAATAAGTCAAAACATATGGATGTGTTTAACTAGGAAGAATTACATATGTGAATAGTTGGAGTCGTACTACTATGTATATCAGACTAGGTCATGTACTAAATTATGGATATTAAATTCCTTGTAGAGATATGAAAGAAGCTAGAAAGACGATACATATCAAAATCTCTCATAAACAAGTTATATATAGAGTAGAGACTAAACATTCTAAATATATAGGAGGGAATGGATCAAAAACAATATATCAATGTGTTTAACCAAATAGTTAGTGAATTAATAACGCTTAAGGTGACTATTATGGATGAGGGTAAAGTAATAATTCTTCTTTATCCTTTACATCTTTCTTATAAGCATATAGTTATCATGCTCATATTGGGTAACGAGATAGTTGGAGTGCAAGACATAACTATTATGTTATTGGTTTATAACCAACGACTATAGAACATAGTGAAAGGTTGTTTATGAGGGGAAACTAGGATCACATAAGGAAGCAATGTAAGGATAAGTCATCTAAAAGGAGTTATAAATCTAAACCCAAAGGTAAAACGATAGTTTGACGCTATAATCGCAAGCAAAATGGGCAAATCAGGAGGGATTGTCCAAATAAGAATGAGTATGATAATGAAAAAAGTTGATGATTTAGTGAGCTTTACAAATCTAGTGCATTAAAGAGACTCAAATTATAACGATGGATACATGCTCTACTTTTTAACCAATCAACTTTAGGATGTATAGATTCTATATATGCTCACATCACATGATACTAGAAAAGGATTCGTTTTTATTTATATAAGTTAGGAAACTTTGACACTTTATAATTAGGGAATGATAAAGCTTACAAAATCATCCAAACAGGACAAGTTAAGATCAAGATATTTGATGGTATTATTGGGATGGTATGTGATGTTCGACATACACTAGATTTGAGGAAGAATATGACCTCTTTATATACCTTACATGTGAATAGGTTGGACTATAAAATCGATAAAAGATAACTTTAAAGTGATAAAAGGTATGATAAATATGATAGAAAGGTCAAACTAGCAAGAAATACCCATGTATTGATAGAGAACATATTTGTAAGTGGAGAAGTTGCATCAATATGATCAAAGGAAGATAGTACTGTATTATAACTCATACAACTAGATTATCACAATGAGGGATGATATAACTTTATAAAGGGAGCTAGTTAAAGGGTGTTAAACACTAAAAGTTAGACTTTTACAAGTTTTGAATGTTTAGTAAAAAGTCTAAGATAAAATTTAAAGATTCAGTGTTTGAGGAACATTATATGTTAAGACAAGCATATGGAGAGAACACGTTAAAATCAGTAAAAAAAAGCAGTACTAATTCAAAAGTGTTACAAATAAAACTAGAACAACCTAGAACAAATGTTAAAAAGACTAGAAATTTTGGTTCAGAAAATAAAAATTAATGTCAAGAGACTATTGTCGGCATAATATAACCATTTATAGAGTGAGACATGTTATCAAGCTACTAAGTAGAAATAATTGGAAAGACACAATCTTGTATGCTCTAATTATTAGTTATTGAGATCTAACTATATCTTAGGGGACTATATATAGGCAGAAGAAAGATAAACGAATAGGTGATATGGTGGAAAATGTAAGGTTTCACAAGATTAGAGAATTGATTGCATTTGATTAAATCTTATTAAAAAAGGATCACACTTTAAAGAATGCACCTAACATGTTAACAAATCGATTACCATGAAGAAGTTCAACTTGATTGATTTGTTGAGATATTAGATATAGCTATAACCTAACATGTATAAAGTTTATTCATCGAGGCAAACATTAATATGCATGACTCGTATATCTAGAATGAAAAATCTTATTTGTCTACTAGCCTTGACATTTTTATTTGTTAGTTATTAAGGAAATTAATAGCCCTTTCTTCCGATGTAGTACAATAACAACAATACTTAGGGGTGTTCATGGTAGGGTAACCTGACCCATTCATAAATAACCTGAACCTGAACCTGAATGTCAGGTTCGGCAATTTCACGAACCTGAACCTAAAGAACCTATAGGA
>JANZLH020000329.1:4510-18233 GCA_026770325.2 Erythroxylum fimbriatum
TGTTAAATTCAGTATGTATGTATGAATGTAGCATGAAAATTTAAAAGAAAAACAAATAGTCCATTCATATTAAATAATTTACCTTAAAAAAAACAGAAGCGGGTAAACGGGTACCCGATGGGGGTCAAACCCCCATCGGGTACGGGTCTGGGGGACGCAGAAAATTCCCCGGCGGGGATGGGGGGTGGGGGCGGGTTCGTGGGGCGGGTACGGGGGGAGGCATACCCGCCCCGTTGCCATCCCTACTCTGGCCAAAGATTCCCGAGTAATGACCCCAACAAGAGGCCGTGGGTATTATCTCCTTTTATCAGGAGTGGTGAATCTTTTATTAGCTACTCAATTACCTTTGAATACCTCAAGTTGTACCCAATCATCACCCTATAAGCAACCTCTGAGAGACAACGAGGAATAAAGTCAAAATACAATATCAGTATCTAAGATATTCTTGAGCACCTCAAGTCTAATGATATTTGCACAATTGCTATGATGAGACTATCATTGACACTAGAATAGATTATACATATGGCGAACTTATGGTAGGTCAGCCAATGTACTTACTACTTTTAGTAAGCATCCACGGGTTAACTCTAAACAACTCATGCTTACAGCTTATAAGATCCATTGCTTGATCCAATCAAGGAGTATAATATGTGCTAGTTTGTCCGGATTAATAATGTCTCATCTCATTAATCCTATGATTGAAGATAATTTAGATACTAACATAATTACACATGATAGGGAATCTCATTATCATGATCTCATCATGATTTCCTTCATGCAATGTAATGTATCAAGGACTTCATTAATTTGATTTAAGATCATTATCAATTCATAAAGAACATGAACATGAAATTAAGGAAAATGTCTTTTTATTAATCATAAAGATTTATACAATAAATGGTAAAGACGATTGTCTTCAGAGCACTTATCTAACAATTCATCCTTCGATTTACATACTTTTAATATATAGTTTTCCCTTAAGAAACACTGAATTTAATTTTTTTCATTTTCATTTTATATCAAATAAAATCTAAATTTATTTACTATAATTACATAAAATATTAGATAACAAATTTGAAAGTGATTAAATTTTTAAGAATTTTCTTATTTTCATGTTTAATTCCTAACATTTACCTTATTGTTCTTTGTTTTCATTTCCCTTTATTAAGTTTTGGCTCCTTTGTTTGTCCCATATTGGTTGGGAAAAACAATTGGGGCAAGGCTCTTGCCTATATAAGGAAGTTGCTACCTCTTTAGTTAATGCACCAATACAAAGTCAAAGATTTGTATGACAAATTTGACTCTAATTAAATTCCTCCTTTGAGGTGAGAGTTGGAGAGTTTGTTTTGGGTATTTCTTTGTGGGTGTGTTGGTATATTGGGGATTAGGTGAGAGGAAAAATTGTGTGATTGTAAGGATTTTTTACATAGTGAATTTTCTTCTCGGTGCCCGTGGTTTTTTCCTCAGTTTGGGAGTTTCCACGTAAATTCTCTTGTGTTGTTATTATTTCTCTATTTTCTGATATTTTTGTCTATAAAATATCCTTGGGTATGGTTTCGGGAGGTCTAAATTTTCAACAATTGGTATCAAAGCCAAGGTGTATTTTTTCTTGAAAATTCTAAGTATGCTCTGTGGTCACATTTTTGGCTGATCTTCTACATTAGAAAAGATTTTCTTGAGAAAGGTTAATTTGGTATGGTGGAGCTTTGGTGTGGTAGTGTGGAAGTGCATGTCTAGGAAATTTCTGGCTAAGGAAAGACTTGATATTTAAGTGTGTCTTTTGCGACCCACCTCTCTTTCTTGGGAACTTACCTAGTATACTATTCATTTCTACGGTAAAATTCATCAAGGCAGAAGAACACAGGAAAATATCAAGAAATAAGGCTTTGAATCCTCTTAGATTTGAGGTGGAGAAAATTGACTGGAGAATGAATTTTGGCTTGTGGCAAGTGGAAGTCAAGGATATTTTGATTCAGTCGGGGTTACACAAGGCATTGAAAGGTAGACAAATCCCTAATATTAGCAGTACTACTAGTGATACTGGCAAAACGGCTAGTACGGACAGATCTAGTATGGGCGATGAAGATTGGGAAGATTTAGATTTTAGAGCAGTAAGTGGGATACGATTGTGTTTGGTTAAGAATGTCCTTGCGAATGTGCATGGAATATCTACAGCAAAGGGGCTCTAGGAAAAGCTCGAGAAGTTGTATCAAACAAAGGGCGTCTCAAATTGGGTGTACCTAAAGGAGCAGTTTCATACACTGCGGATGAGGGAAGGTACTACAATTTCAGATCATTTAAATGTTCTCAATGGGATCGTCTCTAAACTGGAGGCAATTGGAGTTCATATAGATGATGAGAATCAAGCTTTGAGACTCATCTGGTCTCTTCCACCTTCATATGAACACATGAAATCTATTTTGATTTATGGGAAGGAGAAGATAGTTTTTTCAGAAGTTACCGAAAAACTCTTTTCAGAAGAGAGAAGACTAGGTGGTGGAAAAAATGTTCCTCCTGAAAACTCAACTCTGATGGTAGTTGGATATCGGAAGAACTCCATGAAGAAAAATATAATATGCTGGACGTGTTAACAATCTGGGCATGTGAGGAAAATTTGTTCGAGAGGTGGAGTGGGTTCGGCAAGAGGCTCTGGGTCAATTAATGAAGAGACTGACAATGTCGCTAACATTGTCTCCATGGATGATGATTGTGTAAAAAAAAGGGGGCATGTACATCCTCATGGCATGCCGCTAATTCCAAAGTTATCGTGATAAAGGATGTGTTACTGATAGCGAGTTCACAAGTTTGCACACGGGCATTGGTTTGACATTAATGCAAGGTGTGTGGTGGAATTTATGTCGATGGCTGATGAACTTCCAAGACAACCAAACATAGGAGTCGCACCATAATTTTTCAACAAGGTTATTTTTGACATGTGCCGAAGTAAAAGGCTTGGAATTGGTTTATTCTGAGTGAGTATGCTTTTATGATGGAGCATGATGTTGTGAAGCATGATAATTCTCTACACTGAGAGTTATGTTATTTTCAGGATCTTCATTGAGGTGAAGTATGATTGTGGGATCAACCAAAGTTGCCAAGGTGGAGATTGTTGAGTTTTGGCTCCTTTATTTGTCCCATATTGATTGAAAAAAAACAATTGGGGCAAAGCTCTTGCCTATATAAGGAAGTTGCTACCTCCTTAGTTAATGCACCAATACAAAGTTAAAGATTTGTATGACAAATTTGACTCTAGTTAAATTCCTCCTTTGAGGTGAGAGTTGGAGAGTTTGTTTTGGGTATTTCTTTGTGGGTGTGTTAGTGTATTGGGGATTAGGTGAAAGAAAAAATTGTGTAATTGTAAGGATTTTTTACATAGTGGATTTTCTTCTCGGTGCCCATGGTTTTTTTTTTTTTTTTTTTCCAATTTGAAAGTTTCCACGTAAATTCTCTTGTGTTGTTATTATTTCTCTATTTTCTGATATTTTTGTCTATAAAATATCCGATGTGAGTTTAAAAAGTCTAAATTCCCAACACCCTTTTTTTCCCAGGTCAAAATAGGGTGGTTTGGTTTTGTGCTTTGTAGGGGTTGGATGATTTTTTATTTGTCCTTGGGCATTTTAATTTCGTGTACCTATTGGTCTTTCTATCGTGGGTTGGTAATAAAGCCAGATTTAAGCCTCTGAAGTTCAATTTTATTACCGATAAAGTTGCAGAATCACGTTAACTTATAAGCTTCTATTTTGCACACACAGACATATTATGAACCAAAGATACTGAATTTGATGCCCAGAAGTTCTTAGAAACCGAGTTATGGTACAATGCCAGAAATTAGAAAAGTATCTTTTTCATTCGTTGATGGGACTTGGGAGTTTGAATTTGGTAAAAAGTAAAATTTAAATATTATGTATAATCCTTTTTCCATTATACAGCTAGCTATTGATTCCTTGTGGATTCTATTAAGATGAGATTCTCTGTCAAAAACTAGTACAGAAAATCTCATTCCGGATCTCTTTTTCTTCTTTTTTATTTCCTTTTTTGCTTCATAACCCCCTGAACTTTAAAAATTTACCAAAAGTAGTCTTCCTCTTTAAACAGGCTACTTATACTAGTCTTTTCCCAACTCCCATCTCCCAACTCCCTCGTCAACGATGGCGTCTCTAGCTTCGATGGCAGTCCGACCGATTTTTCGGAAAATCGAACTTTTTCCTTGCCATCACCGACCATCTCTAGCTCTAAAACTGCGCAACCCCTTTCCCAAAGAAAGGGTCTTGCATAGAAATGCCATAAAAGCTTCGAGCGCGAGCTCACCAACTGGTTCCTCATCGCTGGGCCTATACTCTGCCCACAAGCTCGAGCTCACCGTACAAAACGTGGATCTGGTTCTGGAGGACGTTCGTCCATATTTAATTGCTGACGGTGGTAACGTCGACGTTGTATCCGTCGATGATGGCGTCATCTCTCTCAAACTACAAGGTGCTTTTCTTGAGTGGGATCTATTGAAATGATTGCCTTAGTAAATTGTGTGAAGTTGAGTTTAGTAAGATGTTGAGTTTGAAGAACAGGAGCATGTGGGAATTGTCCGAGTTCAACGACCACCATGAAAATGGGGATCGAAAGAGTGCTCAAAGAGAAGTTTGGGGACGCCGTTAAAGATATTCGCCAAGTCTATGATGAGGAAGTGAAGGAGACTTCTGTGGAGGTAAATCCTCGAACATGGAAAGCTGATTATGATAAAAACTTTAAGCTTTGGACTTGCAATTTTGTTTTGTCATGTTAACAATTGTTGTGGACGACGTGCAACTTCAGGCTGTGAATGGTCATCTTGATATATTGAGACCGGCTATAAAGAACTTTGGTGGAAGCGTGGAGGTGGTGTCCCTTGAGGGTGGAGAATGCCGTGTAAAGTATACGGGACCTGAGTCGATTGGATCAAGAATCAAAGCAGCAATCAAGGAGAAGTTTGCAGATATAAACGATGTTATTTTTGTGGGCTAGTTCGACAGTTCAAGCCATGTCGCAGAACTTTCGAATCAGTCGCTACTCATTAGACACGCATAAAAAGCATGTATCATATATTATAGCTTAGAAACCAGGATTGGTGTTTGTTGTTGTTACTATCTCCTAGTAGAAAATAAGAGAATTGCATCGAGGTATTGAAAGAAAATAAGAGCATTCTTGCACATGTTGATCTTTCATTCAAGGCATACAGCTTCTTTCGTCCCAAATGTACACAAACTCTGGTTCTTCTGCACCACAAGTAAATGAAAGGTCAAGACTAACATGATTAATTTGTTGTGGGATGAGTAAACCCCTCCTGTTGCCAAATCAGCATATATATGAAACTTAAAACACCTCTAAGGTTTTCCTAAGAAATAGTAGGAAGTTATGTCCACCTGATCCTGGATCTTACTGGCAGGGTGACTTCTTTAGGTAGATTTGTTTGCAGCAGTTAGTATTGATCTCAACCACCTTGATAAACTAATAAGGAATGGTGTGTAAGCGAAGTAGCAAGTGACTGTCCAAGTCACTAGTCCCTGCATACCACCACAAAGGGTCTTATTTTCTGAAAACAGCCAACAGTGAGGTTTCCAATTGGTATCGACAGTATCGTAATCGATTACCTGATCAAGGATCTCAATGTTCGGGTGTGGGTAATGCCATAGGTGAAACCACCTGGATATGGGCAGACAAGTTAGTCCATTTGATGTCTTTTCATGTTTAACATTTTTTTAAGAGTTGGCAATATTTACTTCATTATGGGGATTTCAGCCAGAGGACAAGCTATGCCAATAATAGAAGCTAGAGCAAACCCGAGCCATGTTCTGTCTAGTGTAAACCAAATGAATTCTGCTCCAGCAAACAATATGTAGGCTTCAATGTTGGCTGCTATTCCAGCTCTATACAATTCTGCGCTCAATTCCAGTAGTAGCACTAATGCTCTGTCTTTGAACAACAAAGCTAAGAGTTATAAGATGCATGGCATGAAGCATAATTCTAATTTCCGTTGCTGTTCATCCTCAAGTTTCTCATATCTAATTGATATTCTTTGTTTTGCTTGGTGAGTACATACTAGAGTTCAATTGTTAAAGAAACCAAGACTAGATACTTACATCAGTGAAGCAGCTACTTTCTGTGGACTTCCCTCGTGCACTTGTGAAGATACTCGTTCATCCAAGAAGAGTTGAAGCAACCCGACAGTGCAATAAAACAATCCAAGTATTGGAGGTACCTACCCAAAATCCAGGCAGCATACATAACATAAAATCTAAAGTTGAAAAATATAGTAATACAAGAACCAAATGCAATTCCGTTTTACCCAGACGTTAGTCTGAAGAGGACCAATGTTGATGAACCCATTCTGGTATACTTGAAGGTTGACCCGTGAATGAATGCCGTCGAGTAGGGGACCCAAAACAAACCCTACACCAAAAAGCGAGAGAGAAACTGAGGGCCAACTAGTTCTAAAGCTTGCTGGGCTCTTATTTCTCAAACTGCAAAACGGTTTGGACACGCAGCGTTTTGGGGGGCGATGGGAATGGTAAGCTCGAAGCAAGCATGGAGAAGGAGAAGCCCGGCATACAAGAAGGTTTTGCATAGTTCGAGGAGCACGATCACATACAAGAAAACACATGGTCGGGGTATTTTAACATTTTTCAGCCACAGAAGTGTTAGAAAATTGGAGGCCATGGTCCGCCGTCGACGCGTGACTTAATCGTAGAGATAATGATAGTATTACCATTTACCACTACCCCTACAATTCTAGTTTGCAAATTTGAAAGGTCGTGTGGTCCAAGCTCCGCAGGTCTTTTGACTTGCGTCGCTGTTTCTCTAATCTGTATATGTAGTGGTGTTCTTACACAACCATTTGACCTATGTTATAGGAGAGAGAAGTGGGGAATTCTTCACATCCGGCAGCTATAATGATGATCCAATGTCAACTAACAGTTGTTAAAGATCAGTGTTACATGTCAGAAGCTCAAAGACAGAAAATAGTCAAAATGAAAATTATACCGCCTAAATCAACTCCTAGCACACAAGTTCCCTCATTTAAGCGAAAGCCACAAGCGCAACCCAATAGTGAGAACAGCTTACGTGGCCTGAACAACCATACTTCTGATTGCTAAATCTTGACCGTCATGCATCGTTACTGGAAAGGCACAAAATTTTCAGGAGACATTATATTTTTGTTATCAGACAGTGCATTGACAAAGAGCCAATTGAGCTTTCATCAAGCAAGACGTTAAATAACTATTCATATAAGCAACATTCTAGTTTTGTACAAAGTCAGAGTCAGGCTCTCTTCATAGATAGGTGGATTCCAGAACCCATTGTGACATTCATCCACATTGGACATATTTCTCCATCTGAAAGAATTATAATACCTTCCCCTAATTATCTGCTAATGACAGCTCTACTAATTACTCCTAAAATTGTAGTGTAATACTAGGAACTACATCTCTGCCTTCTGTTATCTTTTCAAAAAGTTAACAATTCTGCCTCTGGGCACATAACAGCTCCCATCAATGGAAGCATTGATCCTGAAAAAATCGCAAAGAGACAAACAACACAAACAATTCAGATAACTACACTTAAGGCTTCTTGATTCATTTGATTTTTTGCTTCCTCACCTCTAAAATCATAGATCTGAAGCCTTCATTTTTCTGGGTCTTTTATGAGCTGGTGATGATGGACCCTCCGATACCCTTCCTGGTCCCTTGAATGTCAGAGGTTAAAGACGATTAGACTCGAAAAGGTTAAAGAGTCGGAGAGAACTGAGGACATAAAAAAGTGATATTTACCTTGCGTTTCTGTTCCCGGCGGACGACCCTTTCCCCTATTTTCTCAATCAATAGAACATTGTTAAGTCCATAAAATTACCACAATTGATAAAAGCAAAGGCAAGGTAAAGCGCAAATGTACACATTACAGATGTACATTACCTCCAAAACTCATGGAATCTGGAACAAATATACGATCCAGATCACGATGTGAACCCTGTTACAAGTTATTAGTAGCAAAGTCAAGATATAATGAATGCATCATGAAGGTCCTCAATCAAAATTCGCTCAATTACGAAATATGTTGCAGAGACAAATGTACACCGACCTTAGGCGTGGCTGGCATTTCACCATATGAGCCTTCACGGAAAGATGAACCTTCTGCTTCCTTGTATTGCAACTGAAAATCAAACAAAGAATCCACACATCAAAGGAAATGAATGAACTTTTAAGTATTAAACCAAGATCTCTTTTACTTTTGTGTCGTTTGAATGAACATTATCGTTAATTCCTACCTACACCTGTATTCATTTCAATATTACCCTTAGATACATACACCTTAGCCTTTATGATGGAAGAAAGGTGACCAACATCATGCCTTCATTGGCCAGTAAAAATTCGACGAGAATAATTGCAACACATTTAAACGGTAGCAATGCCTTCAATCTCAGAAGGCAAAATGTATCCTTAAGTAACCATCACTAGCATATAAGCTATGATGGCAACGAAAATTAGAAATGAACAAAGGCATTAGATGAGCCAGTTGGTTCAAAACTAATGCCAGATGAAGAAAAAGACCAATGCCTCAAATACAAGACTGTCAACTATGGGAAACCATGTTTAGAAGTGCAGCTCCTTGTTAGTGGCATATTTACCAAGCAAGATATCATTCTTTCATTATTGACAATCATAATTATCAGATACACTACTGTAATCTAACCAAAAACCATTTGTCAAATCGTGTGACTATAATTCAGTCAAAAAAAAGGGAAGATAAAGTTAAAAGTGAAGACAGCAAAATAAAAAAACCAAAGAGTTTTTCCACAAAGTGGACTCAGGTATGCATTACCTGTTTTTGAAGGTTCAGCAGGGTCAGAATCTCTTTCCTTAACTCAAGATGCTCAGCACAGACAGCCTTGGTTGGCACCCTTGGTTTTAAATTAACCTGCAGAAGAGAAGTCGCCACATCATCGTATGTTACACAAATGATAACCTCAAGTATACATGAAACAAAGAATTCAACTGCGTTCACCATTGGGAATGCTCTGAAATATCAAGCCCTTCGTCTTCACAAGAAAAATTTGCAAAAGAAGCTAAGCATATGGAAAATATGGAGAATTTGCACCGATGAGAACATCAAGAATATCCAGAATCCTTTCTCATACAGAGAAAATAAAAATTAAAGAAAAGAAAACCCACATCTCTTTCTAAACAACCACCTAACATCCCCATCCAAAAAGAAAAAGAAAAAGAACAAGGGAGACAATACAGAACTTCACAAATGGAGCAACATAAACCTAAAAAGACCTTGGATCTTCATAGAACACATAGCCACAGAAAGAAAAGGACATTAAGTATGCTGCTAAAATAAAACAATGGCAGCAAAACCGTAAATCTTCGAATGTAAAATCATTTAGTACAGAAAGGAACCAAAAGTGTGGTAGACAGACCCCAAGATCTTGTAATGTTTGTTCAACCCGCTTGATTGTCCGTAGTCCTGCAGATGAGCTTGCAGCTTGTACCATTTGTTCAAGTGCATATGTTCTCAGGTATACCCGAAGCTGAAATGCAATTCAATCAGATTCACTGTGCTTGTACCCAAAATCAGTGTAGCAACAAATTGCAGACCGAAAGTCCTAGCAGTTCCTAATAGTGTAGCAGGTAACAGACAGGAAAAAGACAAATTGAGCATTTCTTCAATGGACAGAAAAATACTCATTTGTCTCAGTCAACCCTTGTCCGTGGGCATGAGCATGCACATGTGTGTGTGTGCATGTGTCAGAGACACAGAGAGAGAGAGAGAGAGAGAGAGAGAGAGAGAGAACAAAATGATTAACATACCATACGAAGAGAAGTTAAAATAGAGCTATTATCCGCAACTACAAATGATGAAGGCGCTGCGGCAGAGGGAACTTGGGCATTGGACAAAGGTGATGCATCTTCAGGATTAACAGCCATATCACCACTTTCTGGGCCGGCATTAGATGCCATAGGCAATGAGGGTTCTTCGGCACCCTGAAAGAAGAGCAAAGTCAATTTAATGGAAATGCCACAAACCTGCACAAAACACAAAAAAGCTGTTCTAGCATCCAGAATCATGAAGCCAGCTTAAGGCATATCTTCCCTTCATCTCACTTCTTCCAGAGCTATTGGTATATAGTCAGCACCCCATAGTTCATAAAATAGACAGAACAGCACATTTAAACTAACGCTTTACCCGTGCAGCCATGCGTGACTCAGCTATTCTCTTTGCTTCAGCAAGAACCTTAGACAAGAAATAGAAGATGAAGAAATAAGCAACATCTGATAATAAGCAAGTATCAAAGGAAAAGCTTCCCAGAAACATTAACCACCAATAACTGTCAATATAAGGTGCAAACCTCAGCATCTTTTCGTTCCTGCTGCTTTGTCTGGGACAGGACCAAAGTTAATGCACGTTTACGCTCTTTTTCTTGTGTAACATTGTATGGTTCCTTCAGAAAGAATGGAATATCAAAATACAAACTAAAGAAAACATACTAAGCCGAATACATAAGTTTCATTTGAAAGAAAAATGATTTACAGTTATAAGGAAATATTAGCATTGTTTCCCAATGTTCCCAACATAAAAGAGCAACAATCATGTAAACTTCATATACAAAGTTAGGTCACCTTCACAAGAGGATGTCCGGAAACATCTGCAGGAGATGGAGCTCTTGAAATCAATATAGCTCGACATACTGAACAAAACAATGCAATAATCAGGATTAACAGTAATATAAACTTTAAACAAATTAACAGTTTTATTTTCAAGTCATAAAACAATAACTAGAGATGTTTCTTGACAGTAAGCAGTAAAAAACAGCTAGATACCACTGTAATATCGATCTTTCAGTTCCTCCACTGTTTTAGATGAGGGAAACCTATCAGCTACCACGACGAAACGAAGATCAAAGCGTTCACACAAGTCAAATAATTGATCTGTCTCTTCCTTGGTCCACATCTAATGAGGATTAAATTAAATAATGGAAATTAGTCCAATAAGTGTCCTGAACAGGACTTTAACTCTCAATTTATGATCAAATTAAAACTTTTAAAATGCAAAAATCAACAAAAGAGGCCACAGGAATGATTTGGCACCTACAGGATCATTTAAGTACTTCTCATACTCTTCCTCTGTATATCTGATAATATCGACAGACTGCGTAATGCCAGATAAACAAGAAGATTAAACTCCCATAGTTAAAAGAAGAAAAGACAAAGATTAACTGCAGGCAGATATAATTACTTGAGCAATCCATAATAAAACTTGTGCGCACCTTGTTATACTTGGCGAACGAATAATCACCAGTTGGCGGAAGACCATTGACAACTCTGACCTGGAAATCATACGACAATCCAAGAGCTCTTTCAAATGCCTACCATAATAAGTGAAGCCAATCCATGAAGAGATGACACTCAGGTAGCAGAAAACTTACCCAATGGTAAAGCTGCAAATTATCCTTTCTTGCTGAACTGGTAAAAGGAAGCCACTGCCAAGTGATCTGAATTCATGGTTCCGAATTTGTTAAAAAGAAAACAGATCCTATTTCATAAATCGAACTACTACTGAAATCAATAAAGAAAACATGCCAAGGTTTCACATTTTATCAATTTATATAAGACCAAGTCGAGAAGAAACACAGATGGGAAACAAATTAGAGAATTGCACTAAAATGACAGCTCTCTTCAGCAATGCATTCTTTCAGTTCCCTCCCTAATCAAACCCATTTAACACAATCAAACCCTAACCTAAACAACCAATTCTCAAATGGCCAACAAATGATAGAACCGATATCAAAACCCTAGCAAAACAGAAAAATAAAATAAAATTAAAAGACCTTCTCATCAGATGGGGGGCGTCGTTTCAATTGAGACGAATCAATCGATGGCATAAGAGGTGCCAACCCTCCTGTAAGAGCATAAACCTACAATTTCACAAACAAACCGTTTCTGGTCACTTAATTGAAAGATGACAGTTAAAGAGAACAAAATAGGGGCAAAATTAGTGCTCGTTAACATGCCTCCCGCGAAATGCCATCCGGTTTTCTCTGGGAATCTTTTTTGGGCTGAGATTTCTTTTCTTGCGCTATTGGTAATTGGGTTTTGGGCAATCCCAGGATGTCCTTGGCGTCCATTTTGCGTATCTCAAAATAAAATTAGGGTTTTGGTCTGACGGAGGTTATATAGTCAGTAGCTCGAATTTAGACCACATGAAGTGATCAGTTAGCGTTACTGCACGTCTGGTTTCGATTCTGAATCCCTCTGAATTGAGCAGTTAGGGTTTTGTTAAATTGAAATTGGGACAAATCGAAATCGGTGTTTCCACGTTCGAGCGCGAAAGAAAGGAGCTGAAGGGGTTTGTTTGGATTACAGGCGGGTGACTAAAATTCTCAACTACAAACCGGTGACCGGTTCTCCCTGTAACCAGTTATTATCTGTAGGCCGATTATATGTCAGTGTCGCCCACCATTGGGTTTCTATTGGGCTTTTCAATGCAGGCAGCCGAAGCACATTTGCTGCCAATAAAAATAAACAAGAAATTACAAATAGAGGGAGAGAGAAACAGTAGAATATCAGAGATAATATTTAGAAGGAAAGACAACTGAATTCTGTTTTTTGCATGCCCATATAGTTGTTTTTTTTTTTGGACATTAATCAAACAACAGAGAAAAGACAAATCAACAAAGAGGAAGCAACTAAACCCAAAGCCAACAGACTTTACCCCATACACCCAGGCCTAAACCTTCTCAAAATTAATAAAAGAAAAAGAAATATTAGAAAGAATAACAGAAGAAATATTACTTGACAACAAGTGCCAAGTAAAGCGATCTGCATATAACAAAGCTATCCTTGTTAAAGAATAAGCGACTCTATTAGCATTTCGAGAAGTCCACAGGAAGGACAGATGTTGGAAGTGAGTCTTCAGCTCCTAACAATTAGCAAACACTAAACCAACTTCAGAAAAAATTAGAAGAACCAAAATTAATCCCAACGATTACATCTAAACAATATGATTCTAAAATAACATTATCCAAATTAAGGCTTTTGATCCAGGCTAAAGCTTCTCTAATAGAAATGGCTTCTGCTAGAATGGCATTAGAGCAAAAGGGAATATGCCCCGAAAAACCCAAGATAAAGTTACCATGGTAGTCCCGAAGAATAGCCCCAAAACCTGACTTGTTCCCTCTTTTAACAAACGAAGCGTCAACATTACATGTGACCCAACCATTCGAAGGTTTCTTCCAACATAGAGTACGACTTAGCCTGTTGGAAATAACTTGCACTTGAGCACACGTAGTTTTCGCTTCTTTCCAATCTCTAAGATAGTCATCCGTAAATGAAATAATAGTATTCGGCGGAGTATCTTTTTGTTTCCAGCAAAAGAGATTCCGATGAAACCAAAGACTCCAACAGATAGTGAGGGTTCTATCTCTAAGATTCAAATTATTGCCACACAACCAAGAGATAATACAATCCTTAATAACAACACTAAATAAAACAATACCTGAAGATATCCATGTGTTTCTAGTTTAAGGGCAAGTAAGCAAAACATGATTCATCGTCTCCATTACACCACAACGTGAACAAGATGGATCCAAAGTAACACCATGCGTCAGTGTTGGACCTCGTTACCGGAGCCCAACTCCGGATCATGTAACATGAAACTTAGTCATTTTACCTTGTAGGGTTGGTTCCATTTAACC
>JANZLH020000330.1:3286-16836 GCA_026770325.2 Erythroxylum fimbriatum
ACCTGGATCCTGGGTTTCGGGAAGTCCCGGTAACAAAAAAGTTTTGTTTTCCGCACCTGGTACATGTGATGTACCTCTCGGGATTTTCCTACAAATTCTTCTTCTAAATGGCCATGAAGAAATGCATCATTAATATCACATTGATGTATTGGCCAGTGTTTAGATGCTGCTATAGCCAAGAATATTCTGATTGTTACCATCTTGGCCACTGGGAAGAAAATTTCAGAATAATCAGCCCCTTCCCTTTGACAGAATCCCTTAGCTACAAGCCTAGATTTTAATTTGGCCACTGTTCCATCCGGGTTCCTCTTCACCTTGTATACCCATTTTGAGGCTATAGCCTTTTTCCCTTTAGGTAATTCAGTGAGTCTCCAAGTCCCATTCTACTCTAATGCACACAATTGTTCATTCATAGAATTCACCCACCTTTCATCTTGGCTAGCAGTTTCATAGGATAATGGCTCAAAAGTTCTGGAAACATTACCTATGAAAGTGTTGTAGTCAGTGCTGTGTTTAATGTTGAGTGGCCTTAATCCCTCTTCATTTGTTCCTGCAGGACAGTAGACTTGCAATGCAACATCACAATCAGCAAGGGAGTGAGTGGACTGTTGGGCTATGGTGTGAAGGACATAATCTTGGAGGTATTTGGGAGGTAAGTGGGTTCTACTACTTCTTCTTTGTATGGGTACAATGGATGTGGTGGTTTGGGTATGTGGACTATCGGGTGGTGAAGTATCAGATGGTTGGGACATAGGCTGGGTTGGTGGTGTGGTAACTGGTGTTTGTGTGGGGTAGTGTGCATCTTCATTGGTGAGAATGCTTGAGAATAAAGGGTCAGTAGCCTGTGTAGAGGTTGGGATTTGGTCTACATAGGGAAAATTGTTTTCATGGAATACTACATCTCTCGACACAAACACCGCTTTAGTGTTTAGGTTCATGACTCGATAGGCCTTGTAGTCTGGCATGTACCCAAGGAAAATGCATCTTATTGACCTAGGATCCAATTTGGTTTTATGTGGTGTCTTGTTTAAGGCAAAGCATAAACAGCCAAAGGTTTTCAAATGCTCATAACAGGGTTTTCTTTTGTGCAGTTTTTCAAAAGGAGTCAACCACCCCAGGACCTTGGTTGGTATTCGGTTCATAAGGTATGTGGCAGTAAGTAAAGCTTCCCCCCAATATCCTTTAGGTAACTTAGCTTGGAAGAGTAGGGCTCTAGTAATTTGGAGTAAATGCTTATGCTTAATTTCAACTACCCCATTCTGCTGTGGTGTGTATGGGCTGCTCTTTTGATGTTGAATTCCCATTTCTTTAAACATGTTTGTGCATTCTTGGTTAATGAATTCCCTCCCATTATCTGTTTGTATTTTCTTTATTGGGGTGCTGAATTGTCTCTCAATGTTCTTAAGAAACTGCAGTATGGTCGATTGGGTTTGGTATTTATGTTTCAGTATGAAAGTCCAAGTAGCTCTAGTGAAATCATCCACAATAGTGAGGAAATAATGTGAACCATTCATTGTAGGAATACTGTAGGGTCCCCATAGGTCCATATGAATGAGTTCAAAGGGTTTGTTGGTGTGTATCTCATGCTTGGGAAAGGGTTTTCTATGCTGTTTGGCTAGGGGACAGATTTGGCATTCATGTTTAGGAGGAACATAAACTTTGAGTTCATTGATGTGTTGTAATTTTTCCTTGGATACATGCCCTAGTCTAGAGTGCCACAAATTAAAAACTACTGTAACATTGAGAGCAATATTTGCAGAATTGTAAAACTCTAAGGAAGGACCTTGTAGGCTATTGGATGGTAGGAATGTGTCGGTAGTCAACTCATACAGTCCATTCACTCCCTTGATGATTGCTATGACATCATTAGTCTGAAGGTCTTGCAAAAACAACTTGTTAGATAGGAAAATGGCGGCAATGTCATTCTGCGTAATAAGCTTATTAACTAACAACAGGTTTTTGAAGAAATTAGGCATATGCAATATCTCTCTGAGGGTGATTTTGTCTCCTATTTGTGCATGACCAATGTGAGCAACTTCTTGTTTTGTTCCATCAGGGAGGATCACATGATCATAAGCATTTGTGTTAGTTATATACCCAGTGCAAAGTTTCAGGTCATTTGTCATGTGTGTGGAGGCACCCGAATCAATAAGCCAGGAATTAGGAGAGTTAGAAGCCATGTTCACAGAGTGTGTAGCATTACCTGCATAATTTTGAAACCCTGAATATTTTACCTCCCCAACAGTTTTGCCTTTAATGGCTTTGCTTATTTCCAATTGAATGAAGCTTGCTAGGTCTGAAGATATTCCTCCATTCCATGGCTTGTCCTCATTCTGTTCTTGTGTGTTTTCTGCAGGGGTGTCTACTGTCTGTGCTAAATTTGCTCTTCCTCTGTCCTTTTGTGCATTAAGCTCCTTATACCAGTCAGGGACACCATGGATCTTGAAACATGTCTCCAAGATATGCCCATTCTTCTTGCATTTTTCACAGTATTTATCTTCTTTCTTGAGATATGGTCCTTTGTTTGTACTGGTGGTATTGGTTCTCCCTCCTTTCTTCCAGTTGCTTGATTGTTTAGCTAGCATAGCCATGTTGGGGGTACTATCCATGCTGGCATTGACCATTTTCTGTCTCTCAACAGTCTGCAGCATGGAGAAAGCTTTGTTTGCAGTAGGCAGGGGCTCCATCAACATGATTTGATTCACTACATGCTCAAACTCATCATTGAGTCCCATTAAGAACTGCACAAGTCGGTGAGTATTTTCTTTGGTGGTAATATATTTGGATGCATCACATGTGCACATAGGAGTAGGATTTAGGCTAAGCAAATCATCCCATAACTTTTTCAGCTTAGTATAGTAGGCAGAAACAGTGAGTGTACCTTGCTTTAGGGAACTGATTTCCCTCTCTATTTGGTACAATAGTGGTCCATTAGCTTCTCCAAATCGTTCTTGTAACTCTACCCAAAGTTCTCTAGCAGTAGGAAAAGATAAAAATGCATCACTTAACTCCTTAACCATGGCATTGAGAATCCATGACTTCACCATGCTATCTGCTCTTCTCCATTTTGCTCATAAAATCAGATCTTCTGTGGGCATAATGCAGGTCCCATGGATGAAAGAAAGTTTATCCTTGGCATATAGGGCTATGGTCATGGATTTGCTCCAGGTAATGAAATTGTTGCCATTGAAAGGTGTTGTGACTAGCACAGCTCCTGGATTTTCAGTATTTGTGACAGAGTAGGGTTCATGGTCTTGGTGTAATGGTATGTGTGTGGCAGTGGAGCCACTGATTTCTGTTGTGTTTGACATTTCAAGTTAGGGTTAGAGAAGGGTTGGCTCTGATACCATGTTAGAATTTACAATAGGCCTACGGGCCCACACGAGAAGAAAAGCTAGACCACATACAAGCCCAAGTGAGGTTCTATCCTAAAACCAATTGGTGATAGGTGGAGTAGCCCACTAGACTTATATGTTGGTCTTCTTTCCTCTCTTTTTTCAATGTGGGACAAACTCTAACTCTTATATTTCATCAGTCTTTCTAGGCATGTTTACAAATGATAGGCCGATGGCAAGATTGAGGAGTTGAACAAAGAGCTGCAAGCAATCATTTTGGTGGTTCCTGAAGCTGAAAGGTACTACTTGCTTGAGAAAGAAAAGGTCAAGAAACTTTTATTGTACACTTGCCAAGTATCCTGTATTTTAGGTAAGAACATAGGAAATATATGTAGGAAAATTGTCAACTTTCACTGCCAAAATTTTTATTGTACACTTGCCAAGTATCCTGTATTTTAGGTAAGAACATAGGAAAAACAAATTTGAACAATATAACACAATTAAAAATTTTGAACTAAAACCTATGTAAGATGTTGTAGCTTTTTACGGAGGAGTGAGGACGATAGAAAGAGTCAGCATATTTTGGATAGATATGCTGCCAATAATCTTTGGGGTTAGGTAATTCTTAGTGATAGTTAACGAGTAAGTCTCACCTGAAAAGAAAAAACATGTCATTATAAGTCTATGCATACAAGAAAACATATTGTTCTAATTATAAAGTTTCATTAATAATAGGAAAACATGCAATTTTGAGTCCTATCCTACGCATAAAAGAAAGCCTATAATTACAAGTCCTATGCATGCAATATATGTTTCGAATACATAAAAGGAAACATTGAATTATTAAGTTCTAAACATAAAGGAACTTATTTTTTAAAAAAGTCGCAAACATAAAGGATAAAGGAATGTACTTGGATACACTATATATATAATGTACATATACTATTCCTCTCTAATGCCCATGGCCATGGTGTACAATACACTAAAAAACGAGGACTTACTCCTATAGTTCATGCCAGCATGCCAAATATGGTCAAAGCGTGGAAGATTGTAGCGGATGGTTGTCTAGACAAGGAGTTCTGTCTTGATATAGCTGGACAAGCTCACTCATTGGCTACTCACAACGACACATTGTTTGCAGGAGCGAAGGACGGTTCAATATACGCATGGAACTTCAATTTAGAGTGTTTTTAACAAAGTCGCAACTCTCCAAGGACACACCGAACCAGTTTTGTGCTTGACAATAGGAGCGGAAAAGTTATTCTCAAGTTCAACGGACGGTAGAATCAGAATTTGGGATCCTAAAAAGTTTGCGTACTTGGAGACGCTTGTAGGACATGAAGATACAATGGCTTGGCTTCTCTATTGGGCTCGTGCTCCGTTAAGCTCTTCACTAGATGGTTCTGTACGAGCATGCGGTATGTCCCAAGCGGGTAACTTGGAAACAATTTATTCCCACAAAGAAGTCAAGGAGTTGCAAACATGTTTGGTATGGAAAACGATGAAGGCAAACCAATTTTGTTCTGTTCTTGTATGGTCAAGACTGTTCGATCGTACGAGTTACCTTCATTCACAGCAAAGGGAAATATCTTCGCAAGAAAGTATAGTATATGACAAAGGAAGGTGCTTGAACCTTCGACAATGATTGTTTTGTTCCAGCCAACTGCTTCAACTTCCTAGTTTATGATACTGTGCAGAACTAGTATTCACAAACATGGAAATCTAATGTAAAATCTGTCCTTTCATATGTGAAACATTTTCTCCATGCTATCCAATCTAATATTTGCATTGTTATTTGATATTTTCCAAAATGGCTTGCTTATGTAAATGAAACTTTTGAAATCGAAAAGCATTATTCAGAGTACAGGGATGCTAAGAGAGCATGAAAGCATGAAACGATTTAGAGTATAGCAGAGCATGCCCTTGTTGTACAGATGATCGTAAACTTCTACAGATGATCGTAAATGATCACTACCAAGATCTTCGTTTGCAATATACATAGGCAACAAGCTATAATCAAAATTAAGCTCATGAGGTAAAAACTGATATTAATTTCTTTATGTTCCTGAGCCGCATAATAATGCCATTTACAAGGCCTGATGTTAAACTCCTTTCTATCATGGTGAATCAATGGGAGACACACCAATACAAGCCTCTCTACTAATGCGCCATACGCGACTTCGACTAGGTGTAGAATTCACAGAGATTTCCCTGCCCTCGGTGTCCGAAAATTCCCATTCAGAAGCATTCAATTGTTGATCCTTTCCATCAACCTTGTTCATTTGATCAGTAAGTGAATGCCGAATTTGCTGCAGCTTTTCCTGATTCAAAGCTATGTCTTTTCCTGGAAAGTAAGCAGTTGCCACAGGGGAATTAGGATTGCTCACAATATCTTGTTTCACAATGTCTCCCATCCTAGACAATATGCTGTAAGCTAAGTTTCCAAGAACTCGGGAATAGGCTTCCAAGATCGAATGCCCCACATCCTAATGAAATAAACACACGCAATTATTCCATATCATATGAAGTGAAATTTTATGCATCGATGATTTGACTTGCAATATTCCATGAATCAATGCAAAAAAAGAAGAATAGACTCAATTTTCACTCACCTTTCCGTATTGGATTTTTATGATATCAAAAAATGATTGAGAAAGGTTTGGGTATCTCATCTTCAGCTGCCTCATAAGGGCTTCTCCTCTGTCTAATAAAGATTCTGACTTGTCAATCTCTGACAACGGGTCTTTCACAAAAGACCATGATGTCCGAACAGGTGACCATGAAGTACGAACAGGAGATCTACCGCTAGTTTGTGCTGTAATTCTTTCTTTCCACACAAACACTGCAGATTCCAGCTTGTTAAAGACCTCTAAGGCACTGTTTTCAGATTTCAATCTAAGAGAATTTAGTATTTCCTCTGCTGTGCTCGAGCCTGCAGTCAAGGCTTTGTACAGGTTCTCACCAAGATTCAACTTGCCAGACTGTAAAAATTGACAGAAGAAAAAGCAAGACATGTCACAAGACTGTTCATCTAAAAGTATCTGAATCTAAAACTTAATCTCGTCTATCATTATTGTTTAGTTAATCAGTGAACAAAGGTATATTCCAAATATCCACCAACTTCTCATGAAAAAAAATTCTAAATCAATGTTTCATTTCATTTTAAAGAGCTGAACTATGTCACCACCAGCATATATAAAACCCAACCGCAGCAATAGTGTGCTGGCCTAAGTTTAAGACAAATCATAAGTGCATTAAACTAAATGATATAATGAAGTAAAACAGGCCCTTTATCAGCTAACGAACAAAGCGTAGGACATAGAAGTTTACAGAGCAATAAAGGTCTGTTGAGAAAATGAATACAGATTTATGCAATTAAGAATGGTACTTTAGGGAAAGTACGCTCACTCTGGGAAGTGCATCCCTGATAATGTCTGGCACGGGCATTTCAAGCAAAACATGTTCATTGATGGCTTTGGCAGCTTTGAATATTTGATAAACCATCTGGATCTGATGGAGCAATTTCTTTCTTTTCAATTCAGAAAGCCCAGATCTGGGTACTTGAGGCTGTGGTAACCACCATTTCTTGCTCTGCTTTGCGCTCTTGCTTTTTCCTTCTGCCCGAGTTCCTACTTCCGAGTACCAAAACTCGGTATCAACCATAGAATCCAGTGTCTCCTGTAAAGATAAACGAATCCAAAGCAGTGAATATGATGGCAAATCAATGACTAATAATTAAATTGTAGGAGTGAAAAGATCGCCCACAATTAGCATAGAGTCCAACTTCTGAAGAGCTGGAAGATTCATGTGGATGTCTGAACGGGCTTTTGGAGTCATTATCTGCCTCAATATAACAAGTAACTATGAGATTTTCCGAGCCATATAAAAAACTTAAAGTTTACTCCACTGTGTCGCAATAAATAAAGAGTACCTCCAAGGTCCGGCCATTAGCACCATTTTGCTTGGCAGGAACTAACTCCACCATATAGTTTGCAGGGGACAGCAACCAGTCCATCTCTCTTCTCCATTTATTCTTTCTTTCCTCATTCAATGGCTCTAGCTTCCACAACTCCCCGAATACAGATGCTAAATTTCATCCCAAAAAAAAAAGAAAAAAGAAAAACCTTTTAAGAGTTAGAAGAAATGACCATAGAATTCTACTTGCAAAATGAATGAAATATCAGCAAGAATATTGTTTTGGCATACTTTTGAAGTAATATGAACATCAAAAGCTTTATGAGATAATATGGAGGACAAGATTAATATTTAACAACCATTAACAATTGATTAAGAACAGGAAATTCATGCCCAATTGGGATGGAAAATTCATCACAAAAATCAAAGAAAGTAAGAGCAATTGAAGTTTCAACACAGAAAAATGTTTACAGTATACCTGCAAGATTTATTATCGCCTTGGATAATGCTAACGCAGCAGTGATGCCTTTACGCCCTCCTGTAATATCATCACCCAGTAAGAGTCTAGCAAATTTTTCCTTCATTATTTCCTTGTCAGAATAGTGAATGGCATAAGCTGGCTTCTCTTTCACATAAAAATGTTGGGGGCTTGCTGAAAGGTCCCATTCATCCAAACTTTCATCATTCTTCATCATCAACCATTTAGAAGAAAATGATCCAAAAGCATCTTTGCTAGAAGAACAGCTTGATTCATCATCATCCAACGAGTCACTTATGCATCCATCTCCTCTGCTCGTGCCACTTTCATTTTCATACGACTGATTGTTTATAATGCAAGTCTCAAGTCCATTATAACTCATGATTCCTGTAATTTTCAGTTACAAGTTGCAGTGGTCTCATGGAAGTTTTTCAGTCTCACAAACAATGATCAAAAACATTATGTATACGAAGCAAAATTAAAAACCTTCTCATGTTAATTGGGTGTATGCAACGATATAACATCACAAAACCTTATAATTAAAACAATGGAAAGACTTAGATCACATAAGAGTTCTTGCATCAACTTGCTTGCTCCTAAAAATTTATCAAAGGGAGAGATGATCACAAGAAGTTCATGACCTTTGTACTGTTCAATATCATAAATAGATGCATAACTTTCTCTTTTCATTTTATTATATTTTCAGTACATGTGCATTACCTCATATTTTGTTTACCTTAAATCCTCATTAGACTCAGCCTCTTGATTAAGCCTATGATTTGAAAAACAAGCTCCCTTCATAAGGAAATGTTTCTTAATACTTGATCTAAACTGCTCCACATCTAGCAGCCATAATCCAATAAGCTTCTCTCATGGAAGTGTAGCAGCTACGAGTTTCTTTTGGTCATTATTGTCTAATAAGTTGCAAGTACTTGCAAACAAATATTGATATTAGAAGTTATTTACAAGACCTATATAATATTCTCTCAAACCCTAAAATCAAGTTCTCATATTCTGACACCACAGTTGGGATAAGTATATGTAACCTGTTTCAGACGCTTAAAATAAACAAACTAGATCTTTTTCTCTTTCGCACATGCACCATTGTATCGTGATTCCATGAAATCTAAACATGTCTATGATATTTAGGCAATAACACTTTCTTTTCAGATTCTATAGAGGACATAGGTACATATAGGAAAGACAAGTTTCCTTGTGCATGATTATGACAGGACCACAAGATGAGAAGGAAGTTTCCTTCAAGAATAGGCCTATCCGTTTGCCCTTGGAAGAAGTTGCTACAAAACTTGACATGATTTGTCTTCCTTAGACCCCACGCGACTGTGGACAGGCAGTCGCTAAAGGTTGTTAAAACGTTCACACACTACACAATGACTAGAGAGGACTTCCATGGTGAGTGTGGACCAAAAGTCCTTTAGATAATGAAATTTGGGTCTCCAGTTAGTAACTCCATTTCAGCTCAAATCACATAAAAAATACAACCACACAATGTTCCCCACTTTTGCATCAACCACAGAGACTATAGTAATACAATTACTAAGCACTCAGTGGGGTGTCTGGTACGGTGATCTTTCTGTGTCACACATTATATAATGGCATAGGCCCATGATCTTTGATTTCAACTTTACCGTCTCTGAATGATACATAATGCACATACAAAAGAAAACGTTGAACATATAAGATAAACCCCCATGTGCTTAGCATGTCAATGGCCCATTTGTTGGTCCCACCTAGAAAAGGGAGCCTAATTAGACTATGAAATATAGCCATGATCACGGGGAATTTCAAGTTTAGGTAGTCCGCAGTCCCCACTGCACCACTTGCTATTAGGCCCTAAAAATATTAATGGCAAACACTACGTGAGTAAGAAATGGAACCCCTTACCCTAAATTTTGAGAATGACCTCAATTTCAAAACTTAGGAATGAAGTTTGGAAATATACACAAGACTTTTCAAACAATGGAGGGAAAAGCCATGCAAAGTCCAAGGGACAAGGACATCACTCTTCTTAAGACACCATAAATGTTGTGCCCAGAATTAATTAGAGGGCACCATTGACGCATTTTAATGGCTCCCACTCTCTTTAAGGACTCTGAGATATCCCACCGGTTACCTGACACGTTATGGGCCCTACCTCATCCCTTACATTGACCAACCAACCTGATGACCCAAGAACTAGAACACGTTACTGTTAAACGAATGAATGAAATTTATATCTGCGGAAACAAGTCAAATTTGTACATTTGCAAAATGGGCCACTCCATGTGGTGGGTGCTTGTTAGATTGCAAACCACATTGTTTTGCAAGTTTTATAAAATGAATGAACTGCATCAATCACAGGGATTTAATTATTCCACATGAAACTCACCCAAACAATAGTACAAGAAAATGATAACAGTAGATCTTACTCTCTTGTTCATCAAAATCAATGCTAGTCTCTCTGTCCCTGGTGCAACAAGCCAACCTCCTACCCATCATCATCATCTTTTTCTTTGACAATAATCTATTCAATCGTTGCAGAGATTACTGGAAATATCAGTTCCTTTGAATGAGAATGCCAAAACCTTGCCCCTACATCACAGCGCACAACTTATACATTTTTTTTTTAATTTAGTGCATCAAAAAGCTTCCCTTTCGGTTTTCAAGTAAACAAATAAACTAATATATCGTTTAAGAATGACCCACTTTCATAAATCAACTGGAAATAAAGATACAAACTTTACTCAGAATAATAAACAATACGAGTCCCTTAATATATAACAGCTCGATTACTGTGTCAAAAGGTATCAGATTGAGATCAATAATATTTAAAGCCGAACTGACAGATCAGTTCAAAGTAAATTTGACTCTAAAAATGAAACAAACATATTGATCAATCTGAGTGGAGGAGACGAGAGCAAATGATACAAAAGAATGAATTCTGAACAGTTTCAAATCTTATACGAAAGGCTGATCAAGATAAAGGCAGTTGGCGTCATAGGCATAATGAAAAGCGGAAGTAAAGTTGAAATCTCTAGGATGGAACTTAGAGAAATAGGAGAAAGTCGAAAAGAAAAAGAAAAAAGAACAGTATTTAATATATTTCGGATTCGATGTCAAAAGGGCACTACATACAATAAAACTTTGGGTAGATTCCTTGTATACTTTTCACCTCTGATCTCAACCGCAAAGTGACCAAAAGTAGCGCTTCAAAAGTAGCCAAACAGAAGAGGGCAAATTGGGATATCTTTTCAGCTTAAATCAATGTAAAATCTTAAAAAATAAATCAGCACTGAAATTTCATTGCATTTGAAGTTCCAGTAAATGTATTTCTCGAGAACCACCGCACAGAAAGAGCGGAAAAAACTGTGCTTTGAAGTTCCAAACTGAAAGCAAAACAATGTCATGTGTCATAATTAAGAAAAAGGGGAAAGAGAGACATGTAAAGTCTAATGATTTTGACAAAGAAGAGAAAGTTTTTGGTGATATTGTGTTCTCAGGAAACAATGAGTATGAAATGGGATGCAGAAGCAGCCGCTTGGAAATGTAGAAAAAAATAAAAAGAACAGGTAATGAGAGAGAAAACGTCATGAGATCATATCAGATATTTAACAAACCTTGAAAGAACCTGTAGAAGCACTTGATTCTTCGAAGCTGCGGTCTACAAATGACATGAAGTACAATAGACAATGGACTTCAAGTGGGTGCGCTTATGTATCTCTCCTGTCCCTTCCTCCAACCAGCAAGAGTCCAAATTTGAAGTTTGTAACACCCAATAACTAAAATACAGGACAACAAACAAACAGTGGCATCAGTATCACACGCAGCTACGATAAATGGGAAAGAGGAGAGAGTAAATGCAAGAATGGGAAGGGGAGTAAATATGAAACCAACCAACCAACCTGCAGGACTCCAGAACAGTAATTTGGAAGAGTAGATTAGAAAACTCTGCTGCACGCACAGAGGCTCAGAGACGGAGCAAAGCTAATGGCAAATGGGCAGTTATAATAAAAAATTTGAATAGATAGAGACAAAGAGAGGGATGCGCGGGCCTACTCTATTATTCTAAGTTGTCTAAGGAGCACGAGGGCCGCTTGATTTTTGGCTCCTCGGCGCCGATTGTTGATCTCGAAACCGCGTTTATTGCTAATCCAAACTCAAAAGTGTTTTAAATTATATGTTGATTACGTAAACATAACCCCAATTGAACGTAATCCACAAAAGTCTATTTAGTTACTGGGAAGTTAGAAGTTTTTTTTTTTTTAAGATCTTAGACCGGAGTATTTACCGTCAGATTCAATGATTAATCTCCTCGTTGATTTATAGGCACCTCACGAGGTGGGAAGGTTTTTTAGTGTTTAGTCACTACCTACGATTATCTAATTAAGTTCAACTACATTTAGAGAATGTCCGTACCATTTGTAACTTGTTTAATTTCCGTTTTCAAAATTTAAACTAACTTTACAACAAAAAAAGAAAAATTGGGCTAGGCATTAATGTGATGTGGATAGTTGCATATAGATAAATGAATATTACTTAACTACAATGGGCATGGCCAGGCAAAAGAAAGGAGCGGAGTCATGAGAGTGAAGGGGAATTTTTGAAAGGCTTCATTGTTTTGGTTGAGGTCTTGTCACTTTAGCCTCTGTCCCACTGTGGATTGGTGGCGGTGGATCCAATTCCCATTTCTATCTTCTGTCTTTACTTCCATCAACTCTCTTCTCTTGTGCAATTCATTTTCGATCTCTTGTGCAATTCATTGTCTTTACTGAATGATCATGTGCATATTATGTAGACAAAATAGTAATAAAGTAATGGCGAACAGTCGCATTTTCCCCCGTATTGGGTTAAGTTTTGGAATTAAGCGGAAGGGAGTGGTAAGCTCCAGGTTTTAACGGCCCAGAGGGGCGCCGGAGGAGAGGGGTTGTGTCAGATCAGATGTCCCCTCTAATTTTAAACCCACTCATCATTGCAGCCACGGGAACAGGCACAGGCACAGGCACTAACCACTAAGGTCCTTTAAATATTCTCTTTCGTATTTCATCTACTTTGTTGGGTAAAGAATTTCCTTTATTATTCAAAAACACAAAAACTTTTCCAGACAAAAATTTAATTAGTTTTGTAAGAAAAATGAGAGTTTAAAAAATAGACCGGTTGGTTTGGGCCACTTCACCAAGATTTTGTTGAAATTGTGTAATTGAATTTTGAAAAGTTGGCAGTCCTTTGCTGCCCCTACTTAGTACTCATTGCTGTCACATTCGTTGAAGCGTCAGATACGATTAGACATTTTTTGGTATCGTAACTGTCACTAGGCTTTTATTAGTTTTTCTAGCAAAACATATACTGTATATCTTATAAAGGTTGACTCGCATACAAACTCTCCTGTGGTCTACAGGATTTGCCCAATAGAACTGAGAGCACAGGCCCATTCAAGAAGGATTTGCAGTTAATCGAATATAATTGGTGTGAGTATTCAGCATTTTTATCTCTTAATAAGAGATTTTGAGTTCAAATTCTGGGAATGAAAAAATCTATTTAGCCAATACTTTATTCCTTATGGCCTGTTTGGCAGAGGGTAATAGATATTCTATTACCCCTCTATTCTTAATTGTTAACTATTACTGTGTTTGGTTGGTAAAAAGCTAACGGAATAGCTATTACTAAGATTACCCATTCTTGAACATGAAAGAATAGGTAAAGATCATGTAACCTTGTCTTTACCTATTCCATACACATTCGGAATAAGTAAATATATGTCTCTCACTTCTGGACAAGTTTGAGTTTTAGCTGTTGATGACGACCCAATTTGTCTCGAAGTTTTG
>JANZLH020000330.1:16936-27304 GCA_026770325.2 Erythroxylum fimbriatum
AATAATAATAATAATAATAATAAGGATATTTTGATCTTTTTGTTACTTATTCTTTTCTTATTCCAAGTTTATATTTTCAAACCAAACATTATAATAGAAATTCTTTCTCTATTCCATTTCCTAAACCAAACAAAGTAATACTCATTCTGTTCTATTACTCATCTTTTCTATTCTTAAGAATAGCTATTCTATTCCCCATCTATTCCATTCCTTGAACCAAACAGGCCGTTATAGGTTGACTCGGTGCAAGCGAAAATTAGTTTGTGTATGAATAGCTTAAAGACGTCTTTTTACAATTGAAACTCTTAAGGCACGTCGTGGATGAAAAAAAAAAGAAGGATTTGCAGTTATTATTATTTTTTTTTTACTTGTTACACCTTCATATACAACCCAGTGAAGTTTTTCAGTTCGCCAAACCTTCCTGGTCCTCGAGATATCATATAATGGGAATGGAACTTGTATTGCGTTAAAACTTTCAACAGCCAAAGGGTAAAGACTAAAGATTGCCGAGAAGGTATTTCGGATTTTCACGCACACAAGCGCAGCATCTTCCCTTTCATTAATTGGGGCTCGTCTCTTGTGGGGTGTGACCTATCTAAAACTGCTGTCAAGGGAGTAATGTAAAAGAAAGAAGTGTACTTTTTGTTTCACGTAACGCTAATCCTTTTCAAATTACGAATTAATCACGGATTTTAAAATGCTAGTATTTTTATATGTAATTTCTTCTTTAAATTTCTTTTCTTATAAAAAATAACTAATTCTAAAATTTTTAATTTTTTAAAATTTTAATTAACCAACCAACCTTTTAAAACTTTAACAAGTTAACCATACCATATTATCATAAATAAACTTTTAGCTGACTTATTAAAGTTTAAGATTTTGATTACTTCATTAAAAATTTTAAAGTTTAAACTGAACTAAAAAATTACACTTTTAAGTATATTATCCCAAAAAAATCATTTTGTGTTATTTTTTTCCACATTGTTTGTATTTTTTTTTTGGTATGGGACATAAAGTCCTTTTACGTTATACATAAATATTTAGATTTATTATACTTTTTCTTTTCTACTTTGGTATTTTATGTTAGTTGTTCGTCATTAGATTAAAACATTTTCTTTTTTCAAAAGACACTTTAAATTTGTTTAAGCTCACGTTTATTTCTGTCATAATTGAAGCATTTAAAATTAACTAATAGTATGTTATTACTTTTAGTATAGTAGAAGTGCTTATGTTTCTTTTTATTATATTTAATATTTTGAAGTATTTGGAAGTTTATACTGGCATGAACTAATAAGAAAAATGTGGATCAATGATAGAGAACAGTGGGGGCAATTAAATGATTTTGATAAATAAGGACAAAAACTATGAAGGGACAATTGCCCCCTTACATGTGGCACAGCTGGGTCAGCTAGATATCCTTTAACCTTGGTCTTATCAAAGCTACAACTTTAGGGAGAAAGATAGCTACTATGATATCCTATGGCTATCATAGTGTCTGAGCAGAAGGCTGATTTGTTTTTTTTTTAAAGTAGATAATAATCCAACAAGTTTACAAGCCAATTTCAATCCCAATATACATACACAAAGGACAGTTACCTTAGGGAAGGCCGGAAGCGCAATAATCGACATGACCAACTCCAACGAGGGCAAAATAATTGAATAACGGTTGAATTGGAATTTGGAAGCAGGAAAAGGGGAACAATAAGCAGTCAGTCAAAAAAGAAAATTATTGCAACCTGACGAAACAAAATAAAGACGACAGACATGCCTAGACAATTTAGGTGCTGACCACTGACTTTAAGGACTAAATAGCGCTTCGTCACATGATTTCAGCTTAGGTACACAGAGCTACATCATATCACTCATTCACTACAAATACAGAGAGAGGCACAACAGTCGTGCTATTTGACCATGTCCCCCACCGAAGAAGGCGAAGGCGTTATATTTCCCCATAAGCTATGAAAGTTCTTTAGGGGTAACAGGCACAAACAATGATCAGAAAGCAGTGCGATACAGGAAACCAGTAGAGAAATTGTCATAAAGCCCAGTAAAGTAGCACCAGCAATAAAAACAATTTCATTGGTAGAAGACTTGACGTACAAAAATCCTTCAAAGTTTTATTACAACGCATAGTTTTAACCTTTAAAGCTCCGAAAGATACATTTAAATCTCTAATATTAATCGAATTGAACTATTTAACGTTCATCTAAATTGTGAAGATTAATTGAATAAAAATTGTAATTTATAATTTATAATCTTAACTAGTGTCATATTTTCTTCAAGTCACTGACATACAATGCATTATATAAATTTACGCGTTCTACTTTACATGCCAATTATATGTCTATCCATAAATGCATTAAAATGCGTTAGGAGTTTAATTGTCTGATCTTTTAGGAAAAAAGTGAGAAGTAAACTGTATTATACAAACTGCAAAGTGAAGAAAACAACCGTCAAGTAAAGCACAATTAGTAACAATATAACAGAGACAAGACATGACTCGTTCATTTCTTCAGAGTCAGTCCAGGGCCAAGCGCTCAAGACAATGACACATTAAATCCATTTGTTTAAAAGGCAACCTACGAGCATTTGAAATATGGTATCTATTAATATTCCACCTTAATGTGTGGAACAAGAACAAAGAGGGAACTCGATTATAATATAAGAGTGCATTCCAATATGTTAGTGTTTCACAAGACAAATACAATAGCATACAAATCACAGCAACATAATAGAGACAAAAGAAACTAATCTACAAAACAAATTGGCACAAAAAGAAGAAGGAAAAAACAACATTTGAAGATAAGAGAAATAACAAACATAGATAGAGTGACAAATAAGGTCACAGTTTAAGTCACGGAAACAACCTCGTTGTAAAAATATATATATAAAAAAAAAGCGTACATTATGACCCTCTTCAGACCCCGCAAAACAGGGAGCCTTGTGCGCTGAATATGTTAACTTTGACTTTTTAGATAGAGTGACAAATAAGGCATGAATATTTCTGCAGGCTACTTAATGACATCATTCAGTTCATTAATCAAATATGATGAAAGAGTTATCCAACTGCACATGAACAGGCGTCCAGGGTAGCTGGGTAGGTAAATACCAGCATCGGTGCTTAATCTTATATTCTTAATCGTTTGGCTATTTTGTAATACTTCAAATGATAAATGTAGAAGACAAACGACTACCGAAGCATAACTAGGCAGCCAGAAGATTCACAACAAAGATGAAACCAAAGTGATGCTCTACGCTGAATTTCAAGTTAATAACGACAAATCATTTTTCTAATCTAAGTAACCCACAGAAACAGGTTACTACAGAAATTAAAAGAAAATGAAAATTCATAACATCCAATCCCATATAAATCCAGTCATTGCTAGCTTCCATACCAATATCTATCTCCGTGGCATGTCCAGAATTATGGTTTAGTGGCCCCAAATATTTAGTGACAGATTGAGCGAGGGCAAAATGACATTCGATACACTGATGGAGGCAAATTAAAATCTTCTTATTCGGAGCATTTCCCCTATTAGGCATTAACTAGATCCGCCCGGTATTTCTCTAACCTCGAGCTTTCAAAATTCAGATCAGATGCTTTTATCAGCTGCAGTCTTTATGAGGAACGATATGAAAACAATTTGCGAAGTTCAGTTACCCCTACGACAACCATTCGACGTAGATCAAAGTTACCTTAAATTAGTAATAACATCAACAATCATGTACATTAGTCTAATGACTACAACTCAACAAAATTATGTCTATGGGTTGAACCAAACAGTGAATTGTGTGATATGTGTTGACATATCACCGAATATATTTTAGGTTTTTCCTTCTCGTTGCGAAGAAATTAACAGAAAAAATAACCCTATGCAGAAATAGATGTCTCACTGGGAAAAACGGCAAAGAGGTTTAAGGTTCCCATTCTGAATTAATACCTCTAGTTATACAGAAATACGGCAATGGCGATAGATTAGGAGATAAATCTGGAGCTGGTTAATCAGCAATAATACATTCGCTTAAAGAGAACCATGCTAAAACATATAAAAAAAAAATAGTTGAATAATGACACCTACAGAAAATAATATTTATTGGCTCAGTATTACTGCAATGAAGTTCAATCGCGCGGGCGCAGCGCACACATATTTATTCAGTCATACATAAATACTACACCAACTTCACCAAAATCGAAGCTAGCAGGAGAGAAGTTCAATTAAAGTGGATAAGAAAATAACGGAAGCTAGTACTTATAAGATCTAATATACATCAAAACTCCACCAGATCTAAAAAAAACTAGTGCAGTCAGATCAATAGAGAACAATCCAGAAGCTATATAAACATAAAAAGAATATAAGTTTGGTTAGAAACCAATAAAGCAAAGTGGGAACCTGAGAGATCTGAATGTCGCCGGAGAGACAAGCCCCCGTCAATCACTTTTACCGCGGCCTCCGATTCAGTTGATGCAAGGCGGGATCCGATTTGCTTCCACAATATCTTATCTAATCACATCTCGCCATTTGGCGAAGAAGCCAAGCAGTTCCCGACCTGCACCAAGCGAATGAGAGAACGCCGGTAAATAGCAACATAAGCTCGTCTCTTTCTTTCTCTCTCTCAAACTAAAAATGTGGGAATTTTTAAGTTTGAGAAGGGTCGGCATTGATGAGGATTGAGGGTGATTTTATAGCGAGCACAGACGAACCTGATGCTGACACGTGACATTGCACCGCCTACCGTTATCAGATCATGCGCAGACAGCCTGGGGCAAGTGGCTTTCATTTGGTCATTGTGAGGATTTTTCATTTATGGAGGTTAGATCTGGACAGTTAAGGAAAGAGTTTGGGCTTGACGTTCTTTGCAAATTACGATCTGCCATTTGGAATCCAACGTGGAGCTAACTGATTATGCACGTGGCCGTGACGTCCACCAGCAACGCGTGTTTCCTTTGCCGATTGATTCTCTATAACACGCACATGCCTTTTATTTCAATACATAAGAACTTTGGTAAATGAGATATTGTTCTTAATATCATTCTAATCATTAGACTAAGTTTAGAGTGGTCCTCCATACCTAAACAAGAATTGATCTTTTTTTTTTTCTAATTTTTGTTCTTAAACAACTTTTATTTAAACATATTTTTTGGACATTTAATTTTTTCTGAGTCAATTTGCCAAGATGAAAATTTTAAATTAGAATGATAGCAATTACTTTTTGATGATAATTTTACTAGTGAATTCACACATATTTTTTAATAGTTATTTCGCAAAATTTGAGTGAAGGTTTGGCTTGGCCTAAAGTCCCTTCATTTGTAAGTTGTAACAAGTCAAGAAGGTAATTTGAGTGAAGGTTTGGCTTGGCCTAAAATCCCTTCATTTGTAAGTTGTAACAAGTAAAGAAGATAATTTGAGTGAAGGTTTGGCTTGACCTAAAATCCCTTCATTTGTAAGTTGAAGAAAGCAAACTAAGTTTTGAGGAAAAAAAGTTTTAAGGTTAGTCCTAGTCCTAAGCACGTAGATGAATTGGACGAGATGCTTTGATGTTCCGAGTAATTAGGCCATGTGTGATGCGAAACCAACAAATAGGTTATTGAGACAAAAGGTTGACGAAGTCTTGTTATTGATGTTATTTACAACTTTAGCTTTTAGTCATTGTCTTAACCGTGAAGTGCAAGGTACTTGGGGTCACCATCGGAGCGAAAAGTTTGACAGAAAGGAGTATTGAAGAGTGAGTTCACACATTGAACAAGTTCGACTGAAAGCCCAAAGTAGACGAACCGTTAAGGCGATGCCAGATGCCGATATTTCAACTCTTATGAAAGAAAGGAAAGTGAGCTGAAACACCCTAACCCAATATCTAGTGTCGTATAAACTAAGATTTTTAACCGATTGCTTGTAACTATTTTAAAGACGAGTTTTATAGATTATTATAGCTTTTGTGGTATTATTATATATGTTTTTAAAAGTTTCCTGTAATTTAAAATTATAAAAGAAAAGAGGGACAAAATAACTAATTTTATTAATTGATTTATGGAATAATTGTTTAAATTTTGTAATTTTTAAAATATTTATCAGATTTATGGAATGTTGAAAATGGTAATGTTTCTTTATGTGGGGTGTTAATATGTTATGATGGTGATGGGGTGGGAGTGGGATTGACGTGGGGGGGTACAATACAGAGGCACCTGTAAAAAATGGTGTTGGTGATGATGTTTCCGTGGAAGGTGTCGGTGGTGGAATGAGGCTTTTGTAATAAAAATAAAATTGAGAAACCAGTTGAAAATATCATATCTTTCATAAAAACATTGACGAGTTCCCATTGATTATAGAAAAAGTTTACGAGAACAAACTAATATTACAAAAGTTGGGAGTTCTGGGAACGGATTGATAAGAAATATCTATGGTGAGAAAAGTTATCAACTTATCAAGCATACGTTTTATATCTCTACTTTGAAGCCAAGGCTATTTTTTTCTATATTTTCATTGATAAAAAAAAGAATTAGAAGGAACATATAAAAAAAAGCATTGTTGTAGATTTGTAGTCTAATTTGGCATCAACATGAAATTTTCATTAGTTATTAGGCTCTAGTCATTTTTATGGAAATTCAATTTTGAAATAAAATATATTGTTTATTGGTGTATATATTGTAAGCAAGTAAAGAAAGCTTTGTATTTTTTTTATGTGAAACTATTATACAAAGGAGTATTTATACATGAATTTATACAATAATATACAAAAAATACTTTATAATTATTACATAAATGTAAAACGTATATATTTTTTACATTTTACATTTATGTAACAATTATAAAGTATTTTTATATGTTATACATTAACATCTCTCCTTAAACTCAAGGTAGTAAGGAGCTGGATATCATGAGTTTGAAAATAAATTCTTGAAATTATCAAGATGAATAAGATTTGGTGAAAATATCCGCAATTTGTGATTTTAATAAAGTAAGGATAAGTTAAACAGTTCCTTTAATAACATGAAGCCACATAAGATAACAACCAATCTCAATATGTTTAATAAGCTCATGATCGAAATCATTATTAGCAATTTGTATGACATTGTGATTATCACAAAATAAAGGAGTTATGGAAGAAGAGGAAAATTCATATCATGAAGTAACCATCATAGCCATAGGAGTTTAGAAGTTATGTTTGCTAAAGCTCAGTACTTTGCTTCCATGCTAGATTGAGGATAACTATTTCTTTCTTATTGCACCTTGAAATGAGGATGTACCAAAAAAGAAACAATAGACAGTAGTTAAGTGTTGATCATTTGGATCTCCAGCCCAGTCAACATCATAGTATATTTGTAACTCCAATAGAGATGAATGACAAAAGTGAAGATTGTGAAAGAGAGTACCTCTGATATATCGAAGGATATAGAGAACATTAAAGAAGTAAGTGGTACAAGGTGCTTATATGAATTGATTAACAATGTGAACAGTATAAGCAATATCATATTAGGAAACAGTGAGATATACAAGACTGCCAACTAATTAGTAATAAAGAGTACCATCATTGAGGAAAGTCCCATCAGTAGCAGAAAGATGAACATTGGATTTACGAGGAGTGGTAGTAGGCTTGGGGTCAATGATGTCTGACAAGAGGTAAGATCTATGACATATTTTTCTTGTGAGAGATAATAGCTAGGTCCATCATATGAAACTTTGAGACTTAGAAAACAACTCAATTTATCCAAATCCTTCATCTCAAACTATTGATGTAAAAATGATTTAAAAGTTGAAATACCATGAGTATAATCACCATTAATTGTCATTTCATCGACATAAAAAAGAAGACGAAGAGTGTATCTTTGAGCCATTTTACAAATAAACAAGGCATGATCATAGGATATAGACTGAAAACTAAGGAGGTTAATAGTGGAACTAAATTTGGAAAATCAGACTTGAGGAGATTGTTTCAGTCCATACAAGGCTTTGCGAAGTTAACAAACCTTATTAAATGGACGATCATAACTAGGTGGAGTTTGTAAGTACAATTATTTTGTAAGATTACTGTTAAAGAAGGTATTCTTAACATCCATTTGGAATAATGGCCAACACTTACTAGCAACAACTTCTATAAGAATACAGAAGCAAATATTTTCTCATAGCCAATACCATACTCTTGTATAAATCATCTAGCAACTAGTTAGGCTTTGTACTGCTCAATTGTTCTATGAACTTGCGTCTTAATTTTATAAACCCATTTGTAGCCAATAATAGACTTTCCTGATGGTAAGTTGACCATGTCCCAAGTATTAATGCTTGTAAGGGCCTATAATTTTTATGTCATTATTTGCTGCTATAGAGGGTCCAAATTTGCCTTGCAATATATTTAAGGTTTATATAGGCAAATAAAAGTAGAATAAACATGAAAATATTGAATGCAAACAGAAAGTTGACTTACTAAATTGGTACGACGAAGAGCAAGTTGAGATATAAGAGGTTTGGATGAATGAATGGATAGAGAGGAATCATTTGAAAGAGGTGATGGATCTACAGTTGGTGGAGATAACGATGGGATTAGATGTAGTTTATGTCAATTATTAGAACTATAAAATGATCTTACAAGAGAAATGTCAAGAAATAAGGATATAGAGGGCTCAGAGAAAAATTAAAGAGAAGATTCATTGACACGAAATTTTACAAGGGATGAGAACATCTTATATTCCTAAAAGGCTACATATCGAGAAATATGAAGTCTTTGCGACAATGGATCATAGCACTTATGTCCTTTGTGTTCTATCCCACACTTTAGGAAATAATATCATGTGATTAAGAAATGGATAGTGAATCTTTTTGCCTTAAAAATTGATCCGGAGAATTAAATTATTGATTTAGAATTTTTTGTGAAGTTTGTGAATTTTTTGAGAATTCAGGGTATTTTTGGACTAGGAAAAATGTCAAGTGGTAGAACAATTGATGAATAGTAGTAAAAATAAGAGTCTAATGGTAGTGAAAATTTTTATAAGTGACATTAAGATTTAATGACAAGTGTCATTGAAAATTTGGAGACAATTAAATTAAAAATTGAGAGATTAATGGAATGATTTTTAAGAGTCATGTGTTGGCTTAAGTAAAAATGCAAGTAGCATAATTCTTCAAGTGGTAAATGTCATGACAAGTGTCATGACACCTACCAAGCTTTTAAACCACGTTATTTACGTTTGAAAGACCATCCTTGCTTTGTCTTTCACATCTATGCTCTCTCTTCAATTTTGTTCATCTTTTTTATTTTTCTTTATCCCCGAAACTCACTTCTTACCCATCCACGTTGAAACATGCTTTCACCTTTCATTTGTTGCTACTGTTTCGTTGTCTTCTTCATTTCTTACTAAAGACCCTACCCTATCACGCTTGAATGATGATTCATGAGTGAGAGAAAAAGCTATGGTTAAAAGAAAATGTGAAGAGTTTGAAGATCTTGAAGCTTAAGTAAGTAAGTCTTAAGCACTAGTCTTCTTTATTTTCGAATGAAGTATTTTTGCTGATAGTTAATTATTAAATGAATATAAAATGTTGATAAGTATATGTTGAAACGTGACTGAGAAAACCTGGCTATGTTCATCTCTTGCTTTTACACATTTGATGATGATCAATGATTTGAGTTATAATGATCGTTAAAGACGGTGTAAAAAGAGTGCAGAAAAATGCATTAGGTAAATGGGTGTTCATGCTCTATTTTTACTGTTGATATACGTGAATCCCTTTAGGTGTTTAGAGATGAATTGAAATGAGTATAGAGTTAAGGAAAAAGGATTAGGTGAGATCGTGATATAGAGAGGATTAAAATGATAAGTTTAAGATGAAGTGAAGGTGTTGATGGAGAGGAAAAGAATGCAGAAAAGATGAAAAAGTGCAGAAATGAAGAAATGCAGAAAATGATGAATATGCGTAAATTGTTGGGACCCGTTTCCGAATCCCAACCTCGAAGCACAACTTAACGAAATCAAGACAAACGAATTAAATCCGAAGCGAAAATCGAATCAGAAACAAATCCGATTCGGAAACACAAGGCGAAAGGAATCGAATTCCATACGAACTGAAACAAATGTGTCTGACAACCGTGAACAAATATCTTAGCGAAGTGTCGCGTTGGAAACCTTATAGACACTAAGAATCTGAATTTTGGTATATTTTTTTTTCAATCCTTTCGTATTCAATCTAATCAATCTTATACAAATCGAAACAATACAATACAATTTCCCCTTTGGAAATTTATCCTCAATCAACACAGATTTCCTACAAAACCGATCACATCCCATAATTCGACAGTTTAGTCACACTCTAATTATTATACTCTTTATACAAATTTTATCGAAAATCCGGCAGCATAACGGCTGCATTTTGACAGCCC
>JANZLH020000332.1:16944-32103 GCA_026770325.2 Erythroxylum fimbriatum
TATTCATTTATAATTATTAAATTAATTTTATTTAATTTAATTACAAAAATTAAATAAATTACTAAATAAAATTAATTTCCTGTTTATTTTCAGTTTTATTATTGTGTAGAATTGGATTGAACACTTAAGGATAGAATCTAGAATGTTGAGAATATTCTAAACTCACCTTCAAAATTTTATTCTTAAATTAATGAAAATCTGACTGTTTATGTATTTATTAGATTTGTTGTGCTTTGATTCTGCGATTGCATAATTCGATAATAACTGAGAGGGTAAATTGAATGGAAAATGATTAAATTGGACTAACAAAGAATTAGGTGATTTAATAAAAACAAGAATTGAATCAGATCGAGAAATTGTGTGAGCAGAGATCCTGCATAGGCTTTCGATAGTTTATAAGAGAATTTTAAAACTAATTAAGGTTTTGGATAGGTTATGAATTGAAAGAATGCAACCTCTATAATCTGATTAGCATTTATGATTTAAGGTTAATGGTTATAACTCCAGAGAGAGTAATCAACTCTAGGATATTCTAGAACCAACAATATGATAATTCATAATAAGTTAGGTTAGCATTAAGGATAGGTAAAATTCTCTTTCTCTCAATTGGTAATTTCTTTTGGTTGATTCTTAAGTATGTTAGAATTGCTTAGTAATTAGTATTTTCGTGTTTGATTCTTAATTTAATTGATTGAATTAAATTCTTATATTAGTTTCGTGTAATTTGAATTACTGTTATTGTTTCTGGCCTTAGATTTTAGGATTAGATTAACTCCTTTCTCGTGGGACCAACACCTTTGGTACTACACTAACAAGCCGTGTGCTTGCGGATTATCGAGGGTTAATAATTAAAACTTACACATAACCAAACCACCGATCAAACCTCCATGTTATGAATGGAAGAGGCATGAGTTTTTGCTACTTGCTCGAATTGCCCTTCTATACTCGTGAGCTTGTCTAATTTTAAATCCCATGAATTGGACTCATCTTAATGAAATCCTGGTAGACCTTGAGTTCCCATTTAAGTAATTGCATTATTAGACTGAAAGAAATTTAGGTGGCTCTACCACCTAAGATTATTTATGTTCAAATAAAGATCATTACGTCCCTAACCAAATTGTGCTCCATTGACGTTGAATTGTTGCATGTTGCTGTTCTCTACTAAGAAGCAATCAACCGTGATATGGCTCTTTTGTTCACATGGCTCGCATCCTTGTTGAATTAGTTTGAATGGAGAGAAAGAGACGACTGTAAGGCTATTCAATTGCTTGGTGAGGTTGTCAATCTTAGCCTGCAAAGTTGTCACTGAATTTGCAGCAGTCATTCCTTTTGGGTCCTAGAAGGTTGACTCCTATCTACTTCGTTTCAATGTGCAAAGACAACTATTATTCGCCATCCCTTCAAACAAATCGTCTGTCGCTTGCAATGGTGGTCATATAATTCCTTGATGATAAGCATTGGATCTTGGCCTCATGAAGTCTATAAGTTTCTTTGCTCTCCATGATGTATTTCCTCCATTATTTTCCTTGTATCTCTTCTTGGTGTTTAACTCTTCGGATTCCTCATTTTTTCCTTATGATGTCTAGATTGATGTGTCTTATACTTTATGTCCAAAATTTCTTCGTTTTCTTTTTTTTTTATATATATATACTTCTTAGGATTGGGTACCTCAATCACACAAAAAAGGGTAATAGTTCCTTAAATCAAAGGAATTCAAATTTTCCTAATGCTAAATCCCCCGTAATAGCACCAAAAACTTGTTGAGCAAGTTTTACATCTAATAAAATTCTCAATACTCAGAAGTACATGGATCATATCTTGTAATATCGAAAGGTATCGAGCCCACAAGGAAATAAATAAATCTAATTGAACCTAACTTTGTCTAAGGTATTAGAATGGTGACTTGAATGAAAATAATAACAATAATTAAAATAATTAATAAATCAAGCAAATAAGCAAATAACAAGTGAGTTGCCAAAGTAATTTACAGATTTATCAAGGATGAATGTTTAAGATTTATTCTTTCATTATTTTGTTTCCTTGACTATGATTGATCCAATTATGTGTCGCTCCTAGATTTCCTAAGGCATTGTTTACTCTCTCTCAAGACCTCATAAATTAACCTTAATTGAATCTGATAATTTCAAGATTTTATCCTCTTAGTTCACAAAACTTTGCTAACATTTTTAATTGGATCTAAAGTTATCTATTGGAAAATTCCTTTCTCACACAAGATCTCTCTTTGAATGATTATTAATCGAATAACTGTAGGATATATTAAATTACCAACTCTTGTTGTACAACCTAATATAATTACTTTTAATTCACTCTATCAATTTGTTATCAAAGTATGTGCATGCACAATTATTACAACAATAGAATATGCATTGAATCAATAATTATCAAAGTCACAAAATAAATTCGAAATAAACCCTAATATAGAGTTTAGAAACTCATGAACATAATAAACATCTTGGAATTCAGTTTACAAATCAAGTTTGATGAAAATAACAAAAGGACAAAAAATAAAAACTTTGCCTGGAGCTTAATCTGAGAAGCTGCAATTTCTAAACGTTCTTCTTAATTTCCCACGTTGATCCACTTTGGTATGTTGGCTGCTACCTTTTTTTAGTATTTTTAATGTTTTTAAATAGTATCTTAGGGTCTTGGGGGTGTAACTAGGATTCTCCCTTTGATCGGTTCCAAAAATGCCCAAATGTCCTAAATTAATGGGAAAAAGTCGCACTTAGGTGTCACGATTGTGACTCTAGAAATTTTCTCTGTGTCATGATCGTGACATGGGAGTCATGATTGTAACTCTAGAGAATTCTTCTCGGTCACAATCATGACCCTACCTATGTAGCTCCATGCATGCCCACCTTCTTTGTTCTTCAATAATTGGATTGTCACCACTAGCAAACACCTCACTAAACATAAAATTAAGATCAAAATCATGCTCTAAACTACACAAACACTTGTAATATAAACAAATACTTACATGAATACAATTCTAAGCCTGTACATAAGATAATTACTTAATAAACACCTAAAAATACACTAAAATACCTATCAAAATATAGTTTAAACTATACCTATCAAACATCAAAGACTTAATGACTTTTTTATGCTACTTATACTTTAAGAATGAAGAACGTATTTTTTATTGATTTGTTTTATTTTTTATTAATTTTATCCTTATTATTGACTTTATAAATTTTCTGTTATATATTTAGGGTGCTTAATTAGAAAAGAATGTATGATCCAGTTAATATTGATAATATTTACCATACTGAATTTTTGATTGAAGAAAAAGAACTATCACTTGATCTTAATTAATGAACTCGAAAAAAATAATTTATAAAATAAATACATTTGTTACAACAAATGAGTTAAAAACATCTACTAATAGTCAATTGATATCTTATTTGGATTACATTTAACATTAAAAGTATAATGTAGTATACTTTTATAATAGAGAATAATTTCATATATTACGAATTTATACTTTTTTTTTAATGTAGTAAAAGTTGATGTAGATACTTTATATGAAAGTGTGATTTATGAGTTTTTAGATCTAGACCCAAATTTGTTTGAATTATTAGATTTGAGTTATTATTAATTCATTATACATTAATGGACATTGGTATATTATTTTTATTTTAGTAAAATATTTTATTTTTACTTATTCTTATAATTTTTATTTATTATTTATTATATATAAGTTTTTATAATAATTTAATATCAGTTAATCTTTTAAAATTTAAATCTTTCTTTTAACCTGTTAGATATAATCCGTTTTTTAGAACATTAGTATTTTGTGAAAATATTCCAGTCTATGAATTTATTATTTTATGCCCAATGTTATTAAATTTAACGTTATGAGTCAGAATACCATATTTAGTATCATTCCATATCCTGAAATGATCATTAGATTATGGCTCCGTGTCTTTCTCTTCACTAGTGTATACAATTAATCATTGTTTATACTGTATGTGCTTTGTGCAGCGTAATCTTCTGTGCTTAATCCAACAAAGACATTTTGATGAATGAACAAACTCCAATATTCTGTTCGAGCTGACACCGAAAGAAAGATGCAACAACCATTCATGGCTGTCTCTACCGTCCATGTCCTCATCGTCTGTGTCTTTCTCTTTCTCATTCACCCACTACCATCCAGTGCCAATCTCCAAAAGACCAACAAACTTCTCAGATCACAACTTCTCGATCACACCACCGGAGACAAGCCTCTCAATTATACATCACCAACTGTTTACTTTGAAGTGACCAAACCCATTAAAATCCCCAAGACCAAACCTTGCACATACCTTGTTCTTCAACATGACTTTGGCTACACCTATGGTCAGCCTCCTGTTCTTGCAAACTATACCCCTCCCGCTCACTGCCCATCTCAGGAATTCTCCAAGATTATCCTTGAATGGAAGGCAACTTCCAGAGGAAGGCAATTTGACCGCATTTTTGGGGTTTGGCTAGGCGGCGTTGAGCTTCTCAGGAGCTGCACGGCTGAGCCAAGAGCTACTGGGATTGTTTGGACAGTACGCAAGGACATAACAAGGTATTATTCGCTGCTTCTTAGCAAGGACAAACAAGAACTTGCTGTTTATCTCGGCAATCTCGTCGATAAGACCTACACGGGAGTTTACCACGTTAATATCACTTTTCATTTCTATCCTACTAAAGATAATTTTCGTTACTATAATCATAGGTTAAATAATTTGAAAATTGGATCTGATTCTCATGCTGATTTGATCTTACCTATTTCGAGAAAGCTCCCACTGAATGACGGGTTGTGGTTTGAAATTGAGAATTCCTCTGATACTAAGTCTGAGGATTTCAAGATTCCTCCAAATGTGTGTAGGGCTGTGCTGGAAGTTTATGTTTCTTTCCATGAAAATGATGAATTCTGGTATACAAATGTTCCTAATGACTACATTCTTGCAAATAATCTCACCAATACACCAGGAAATGGACCATTCAGGGAGGTTGTGGTTAGTATTGACGGAGAGATTGTTGGAGCAATTTGGCCTTTTACTGTGATTTACACTGGTGGAATTAATCCTCTCTTGTGGAGACCCATTACTGGGATTGGTTCATTCAATCTCCCTTCTTATGACGTTGAAATTACACCATTTTTAGGAAACATTCTGGACTCTAGGTTCCACAAGTTAGAGTTTAGTGTCACAAACGCTTTGAATGTGTGGTACATAGATGCCAATTTGCATCTTTGGTTGGATGATAAAAGAGACAGAACATTAGGGAAGCTTTCAATGCATGAAAGTAAGCCTTTTGCGTTGTCTTTGGTGTCAGATTTTGAGGGTCTGAATGGAACATTTGTTACAAGTGCCCGCAGGTCCATATTTTCTAGCGGGTGGGTGGCAAGCTCCCGTGGAAATATCACTACTACTTTCTATCAGCACTTTGGGTACAATAATTACATTAAAATGGGTAAGAACGGGGATTCACAGGATGTTAATCAGTTGATATCCTTCAATGATAGTATTTTTTCCCAAAAGGTGTCCGCTGATTCTCAGTGGACGAACTCATTGAAAACCTTTAGCTTTGGGATGTATTCTGATAACTTGGACCAGGAGAATGGCACGTTGTTATTAGCCAACGTCACACTGGGTTTCAATGAAAAAAAGATTTTCAGTAGCACTGACTCCGGATTAGTGATCAACTTCCTAAATAATCTTCAGGATGGGCAGGGTGTTATTCTTGTAAAAGACAACCTGGTGGTCAGTGGAGTGGGCAGTACGCAGCAGTTTTATCAATATGATGATACTAACTTCTGCTACTCAAGAAACATAAGCAGTTCGAACTACACTATCCTTTATGACAAAGTGAAAACTAGCTGCAATAAGTATGAACAGTTTCATCCAGATCTCAATCTCCATAAACTGTGGCCATTCGAGACTAGGAGGAGTTCTCTTGCATTTGAATTTCCAAATAACAATGAGGTTTGATTATAAGCTAGTGGATTTCTTAGTTAACTGGCTACACTTTATCAGTTTCCTCATGTATTTGATCACATAAAATCAAGATATGAGTTGCTGCTCTTGGTAAGGGTGATTCAATGATATGTTGTTTGTTTTCCTTGGCAATATCTATCAAAATCATGTGAATTTGGTTTCATGAATTCAATGAGAAGATCTTCCCTTTTTGTTATGAATTTTTCTCGAATGCTGGGAGACCAAATTAGACATTTAGCCCATATAAACTTTCATGGTTAGTGTTTCAACTGTCTAATAATGTATCTTACTCAAACTTCGGGTTGATCACATGATGCAGCTCTCCTTCTTTCTTGTGATATTGAAAAAGAGGATGGGAGAATGAGATTCGGCTGTCTTTTCAATTTTGTCCACATTAACGAGAAACTTGAGGCTATGAAGCTAATATTCCATCATAAAATTGTCAAGTCCTCTGTTCATTACCATGACGTTCTAACGTCTGCAACAAGTCTTAAAATATTTACGGATGTCCCGTTAGATCTCAGGCAGGTTGCTACTTCAGTTTTGTTTCCGATGCTTTTCATTCAAAACAGAGACATCTCCACTATGTTTTGTCCTTGATTTGTTTTCTAAACCTTGAAGGATTCAAGGTTTATATTAAAGGTAGATAGTTACACTTACCATACATGGTTAACAAGTCTTTTTGTGTTGGAAAACGTTAATTGATTCATCTGGATCAAGGACTCTTAACTAATTCATGGAGAGGCAAGAATTTAGCAGATAAGACTCAAGTTATTATTTACATTAGTGACAGGGTGGGTTCGTAGATTCAATTTCTTCTTCTTGGTAATTTAGCATTCTCTCGAATTTTCAGTTTCCTTGATAGGAAGTCGTATGAATTGAAAGAAAGCATCAAAGTCCAGTAAAGGTCATTCATTTAGGCAAACAATGTATCTGGGATGATAATGGTATGACCAATTATTATTAATGAGGATAATAATTTCAATCATGCCTTCCCTTGGACCACATGAATAGATGATTCAGATGGGAGGGGGACAGAATAGGGCCAGAGGTCCCACATGAATGGATGACTCAGATGGGAGGGGGACAGAATAGGGCCAGGAGAAGGGGGACAGAAGATTTGGGGCCGAAAATTGAAGATTATGTTCTCGTACATTCGATCTAGTTTATACTTATTTTGATATATAGCGAAAGTTGAAAGTAACTATTGGAAAATTGGGGCGAGATTCAATCCGAGCGTAGGAGAATAAATATGAAATAATTTTGTTTGATTTAAGATAGTTAAGAGCACTTAAAATCTATAACATGATTAATGCATAAAAAATGAATCATAAACTATACTTTATTATAAAACTTGATCATTTTCTTCTTGTTTCTTTAAACCGTTTTTGAAATTAGTTGATCTTAACCGCTGTAGTTGCACAAGTGCTTGACCTCTAACATTATTCACAAATCATATTAAAAGAACTTTACAAGTAGTGTAGAGAGGTTAGGCAAGAAGTCCTAACTCCCTCAGAACCTAAGCTTATTTATGATAACGTTTGGACCTTTTAATAATTTAATTAAAACAAATTTTTAATTTCAATTAAACATTAATTATAAATACAATTAATTATAATTAAATACTAAATGGGGTCCAAGTAAGATCTAATGTCATATTAATCTTTATTTAGGATCGTTTGGTTTCACTTCTGTTTTTCTATTGTAATTTTTAGTTTTTATTTTCAGCTTTTTAATTTTAAAAAACTTGTTTGATTGAAATTTTTAATATAAAAACTGAAAACAAAAATTTGTTTAGTTGAAGTTTGTAATTAAAAACTAAAAACATAAACATGTTTGATTTTATCATCTTGTTTGTATTTTTTAATTATACTCTTATGTTAATTATTTTTAAAATAATATATTATGTTTTTAAATTAATTAATTATTATTATGGTTAGAAATAAAATATATGTATATTTATATAATTAAAGAAATTTGCACATTAATTGTATATAATAAAATTCTATAAATTAGAAAATTACATTGTCTTCTATAATTATGTATAACACAACAAATTACATATAAGGGAGCCAAATTTGTGCATCAAACATGATTTAGCTCAGTTTCTTACACTTCTAACTTTTCCTAGACAACATACTACTTCAAATTGAACTATTTCAACCAACAATATTACAATCCTTCCCAACTCATAAATCATGTCCTTTTTCTTGGCACAATCCTCTAAGAATTACATGATCTATAAATCACTATTTGGAAATCTGTAGAATTCTTTCTTAAAGCCATGAATTTGAAACTCCATCATCGTTGTTGTCATTGTCAAATCCTTGTTGAGTTAGATGAAGATGAATATTCAGTTAAGGTAGCAGGTGGATAATAATGAGGGAGATGATGATGATCAGAAAATTGCAGGACCATTTAGTGTTCCTCAACTTGGAAATATCTACAATTGAAAGTTTAAGGAATTATTAGCTTCAACAAACTGGAAGCAGTTCAAAATTGTAAAAATATCAGTCTGGTAGAAGTACTTAGATCTTTCAATAAAGAATTGAATGTTTCTAAAATACAATAAAAGAAACAGAACAAAAGATATTCAAGCAAGAAGTGGACATAACGACAGTCAGACTCGTCAAAAACAAACATATAAATCGAAAGCATCAAGAACTAGCAAAACTTAGGATAACAATCACCTCTTTTTGTGCATCTCTTGAACAAAGTATGCAAATGAGGGACCTTCTTCCATCTGACCACTTTCTAGCTAATCAAAAAGCTCAACCAATCCTTTTCTGCAATAATTAGATTACAAAAATGGTAGAATAATGTAACCAAGTATACATAGAGGAGTCTATTCTAATGCATTCATTTGGGGAAGGAGGAAGCAAGAAGAAAGAGAGCAAATGAGAGTAAGGAAAAGATAAAAAAGATTAGTAATCTCTTCCTTCCACTCCTCTAGAGTTATAATTTCTGGTTACGTAAAGTAACTAGTGCAGAGAAGTACTCAAAAGATGACAATCTAGACAATCTAACCATGAATTTCATAAGCTACAGACACAAGATAAGACATCATAGGGAAACAAAATAAACAAGCAAGTTTTCTGTGCACAACTGGGAGTGAAGATGTTTTCAGGAAATGATTGTTATACTAAAATGAAGGCCAAAGAGATAATATATCCACGGGCATGGCTTTCAATGAAGAAAAGACTAGTTATTTAATCAATCACCAATGAAAAAACAAAGCTAATTAAGTACCGAATAAAACACAGTTGCATTACAAGCTTTGAGGAAAGATAACACTCCAGGACACAACAACCCTCATGCTTGATGCAATATTTTGTTGGTTTCATACAAAAGCAGTTAACAAGGTAGTCATTTGCATGCTATGTGGAAGGAAAATTTAAAGAAATAGAGAAGATGATTCACGCTTGAGTGGTATTTTCAATTCCAAATAGCAATTAGTATCATATCTGGGATGATTGTCTTAATGTGGACTAAGAATCTATAGTGATGCTCAACAACTATTGCTATACTACTTGAATGCATGGGAATGAAAACATCACTTTCTATGGAAATAATATAATCAAGTGTTGTAGTTTGAGATGCATAGTTACTGAATGCTCCCAACTCCTCTGGGGTTGCCAATGTTTCCTAAAAGTAATTCAACAACCAGCCTAAGATATTTTTGTATGTCCAGAGAACTCAAACATCTAGCCAATAACTATGTTAATTAAGGAAAAACCTTAAAAACTATATTGGGGAAGCGAGCTGTAAGTTCTAAAAGGGGAGATTCAAACCATAAATCCCTCCAGCTGTAATATAAATTGTCGTCGATGGAGGATAACCAAGAGCTTGAAGAAAAATTCCCACCTTTTTAGAGTTCGAGGAAATAAGCCTCCCAATCGTTTTTTTTTCGAGTTTATCTTTTTATCCTCCCAATCCCATTTCCAATCCTAAGTTTGTTCTTCGTTAATTAGTAAGGACATGATGGAGATAAGAAGCACGGATACGGACACAGACACGGACACGGACACGGGGACACACCAACTTCTAAAATTTGGTGGACACGGACACGACACGGCATATATATATATTATAAAATTTAGAATTAAGAAAAATATTAGAATTCATAATATGATATATATTAATTGATGTGTTTCAAGACTTCCAACATCTTGACAGTTCATACATATTTGGTACTTTATAAGCTCCTCTAAAAAAAACATGAAACATATATTCCATTAAGCAATTTGTCTACAATCTCCTATTCAAAAGTAGAATTAGTCATTCACATGAGTATTTACAACCAAAAAATCTAACTAAAGTATCTATCCTTTAATCACTTTACTCTCAAACATTGGCATTGCTTTCATCAGCAAAGATCATACTCTCCAAATCTGGTTCATCAAGTGAAAGATTGGCAATTTCAAGGATTCCATGATCATCATCAATTGGTGAAAACTCATCTCTTGCAATATCCCACATAATTGCTTATCCTTGTTTGTATTGTGAAGATTTTCTTGAAAGGAGTCGCAAATTAGTATGAATGTATACTAAACTCTCAGCACGCTTAGGTTTGATCTTGTTCCTTTTAAGAGAGTGAATAAAAGAGTAAGTACTCCAATTTCTTTCACAACAAGATGAAGATGATGGTTGTTCAAGTAACTTGAGAGCAATCTTTTGAAGAATTGGAGCATGAACACCATGAACTAGCCACCAAAATTTTGCATCAAGAATACCTCTATCATTTATAGAGTCATAATTATCAAACCCTTGTCTACCATTCAAAAAATTAGCAAACTCAATGTTCACTTTTTACCGATCTTCTGCATCAGGAAAGTATCGCTTCAAACATTTCAATCTCTCATTGGTGAGCTCCACATCTTGATGTGGTGGAACTCGTTTTGAGTCTTTACTCAACCATTCATGGCTATAATACCTATATAGTTGTAAGAAAAAAATGTCATGAATTATTCATCAATTGCCATTTATTTATCTCTAATGACCTGTTTGGTTTAAAGGAATTACTATTCTATTCCATAGCTATTCCTAACATATTACTAATCCTATGTTTGGTTAGAAACCAAACCCAGAATAGCTATGCATCAGGAAAATCTATTCTTAAATTATGAAGAATATACAAAACTCATCTTTACCTATCTTTAATTTTTCCAAGAATAGCTATTCCAATAGAAGACAAGTTTATCCTTCTCAAAATTAATAATAATAATAATAATAATAATAATAATAATAATAATAATAATAATAATAATAATAATAATAATAAGATAATTAATTTTGTATAATAAAATTAAATAATAATAATAACAAAATTTATAATAATAATAATAATAATAATAATAATAATAATAATAATAATAATAATAATAATAATGAGTTTAATAATATAACTAAGAATAAAAAAGTGATAAATTTAATAATAAGTAGAAAATTTATAATAATAATAAGAATAATAAAGTTATTAAGAAGAAGAAGAAGAAGAAGAAGTGATAAATTTAATAATAAGTAGAAAATTTATAATAATAATAAGAATAATAAAGTTATTAAGGAGGAGGAGGAGGAGGAGGATATTTTGATTTTTTTGTTAGTTATTTCTTTCTTATTCCAAGTTTATATCTTCAAATTAAACAGTGGAATAGAAATTCTTTATTTATTCCATTTCTTAAACCAAATAAAGTAATACTTATTTTTATTTTATTACTCGTCTTTTTTATTTCAAGGAATAACTATTCTATTCCTTATCTATTCTATTCTTTGAACCAAAAGAAGATAGGAACTTAACTTCTTCTTTCTTTCCTTCTCTTGTTGCAAAGGAAGTCTTTAATAACGGGCGAGTTACTTCTAAAATAAAGACATTCTGTACTGTTTCATATGTCAGCATTCCACATGTTTAAAAATATTCAAATCAAGAGGATTTTGAGGGCATCGATTTCCTGTCTCTGAATGCAATCAGTGTGGCGTTTTACTCGTTGGATTCTTCGTTCGTGGGCCTCTTTTTTTTTTATTTATAAACTCATAATAGAGTCTAACATTTAATATTTTTCAAAATCAAATTTATTCCGGACGTAATAGCCTTTTATTATATAAGAATGGCTACGTATTATTATTAGACCTCTTCTCACGATGATGATATACACATACATATATCCATTTTTAAGAACGTCAGTAGTCGGAAAAGTAACCTAATTCTCATACAGAAACTCAGAAAGCCCAAACAAATTTTAAATTATTCACATATAACTAAGAAAAAAGAATGAAGCGTGGGAGAACAAAAAGGCACTTAAGTTGATTTGGAGCAAAGCGGGAGGAAGCAGTTTCCATGTCACTCTTCGTCCCCTTCAATTGTGGCTGAGGACATGTAACTCGTGGCAAGTGAGGACTCATCGGCTGTTGCCGCCGGCATATGTGCAGATGCTTGAAATAGTTGCTTGCAAGCTTGGCAAGTGATTTGGAAAATGGTAGAGCTAATCTTCATCCTAGCTTGTTCTCTCAAAACTTGAGCCTTCTCTACTTCAGCTTGAGCTTTCTGCCTTATCCTTTTGGCATTAGCAAATTCAAGCTCAGCTATTTCAATTTGTCTCTTTGCTCGTTGCCGTGCATCTTCAGCATAGGACTTCTCCGCCCTAGCTATCCTCAGTTGCTCATTAGCTAATTCTTTCAGTTTTGCTGCATTGAGAGTCTGCTCTATATTTTTTTCCAAACCGGCGATCTCTGACTTATTCTCACCCAGATGATTACTAGATGAACCTATAGAAAGATTAAGATTTGCAGCATAATATTCGCATGGCAGAAACTGCAGTTCAACATTGTGTTCATTCTTGGCAGATCTTGTAGACGTGTCATTTCTTTCAGGATATAGGGAAACTGGCTCAGATTGTTTGGGCAAAGGGACTTCTGTTAAAGGTGCTGTGCAAAAATTGGCATCACTTGAAGGGCTTGAAGCTGGTCTAGAGGAGCGGATCAGCTCTATTGCTTGTCCTTCTGCCTGGAATCGCCTCACTGTACAAGCATCTTGGTGTTCGATAAAACTCTCTACCCTGAAAGGACAAAGAATTTTTTGATAGCCTAAATTCATATTATTCTACTTTACAAGCAAAGTAGGCGATTATGCTTAAATAAGGAAGCAGCCAAGGCTTCCTCGGGTAGGTTTGTCAAGGAACATATATAATATTATAAATTCAATAAGGATCAAGGCTGGATTAAAAGACAAGGTTGGGGTTGGGGATATGAACATGCAGCGCTTAGATGAAGACATTGGTTCTATATATTTAGAACAATAATAGACATGCTGAGAGTAGTAGTAGCGGTTCTAAATGCTAGCTAACTGTTGAAATTATTTCTTCTGAAAAAATAAATAAAGACCTATGGTGTTTAGGGTTTAAAAAAACTTAATTACCTGGAGAAGACACGACCGCAATCACAGGAATGACCTCTAGTACCACAAGTCTTGAGATGAGCTTTGTAGTCAGACTGGACAGCATAAGCTTTGGAGCATTTCTCACAAACCCACTGCTTGCGATTGCTATGCTTTCTTCTGAAGTGCTTCTTTATGCCAACAAGATCTCCTAAAGCATGGCAAGGGTCATGGTGCAAGCAGCTTGCCTCTGGACACACATACACTCTCTTCTTCACCTCTTGTGTCTCCTTTTTCAGCAACTTCCACGGCACCTTGTGCCTCCTCCTATGCATTTGAAGGTTCTGGTCCCTTTGAAATCCTTGGTTGCAGATCTCACACACATATCTGTCTGATTCTAACAAGGTTCTTGGGGATAGAGACACCACCTCTGCATCTGGATCTGCATTTTTTTTTTTACATACTTACATTTATTAGGAAGTGATGTATGATGAGCCATTATAATCAACATCACTAGTACCCCCTAAATTTAATCGCTAGAAGTAATTGAACTTTTATAATTTAACATGTTTACAATATTTTTAAAATTTTCTTCCAACTTAACATTACCTGGCGTGCCTGCAGGTTTTCTTTTCCTCTTGTTGGCGACCCCGTTATTTCGTAGGGAAGGGAGTGGATCAGCAGAAGGCGATGGAGAGTCAAAAGGGCAGTGGCCTATCATGGATGGATGGTTTGAAATTTTGAAGTCTATATGTCGTTGGTGAGGTCAGAGAAATGAACCTTTACCAGTACAAAAGGATGAAGTTTTTGGTATGGTTTTCAGCTTTACTGAGGGAAGCAAATTTGAGATAAAAGAGAGAGAGAAATGGGGTTGTCACAAAGAAATAAGAAAAGCTGTTAGCTTTCTGCCGTCACCTTTCTTAAAGCTTTTGTAAGCTTTTTAGCTTTTCTTTGGCATCGAACATTTTCTTGGCTCTGTTGTTTCACCTTGAGCAAAGTCAGTTTAGACTTTAGAGGCAAAGGGCTTCTTGTTTATATAAACGCACTCTGTCTGTCTATCGCCTACAGTAATAAGAGAGAGAAAAAGAGATGCTGACCAAATCAGAAATGCTTCAAACTTTGAGCCCACACTGACACGCTATGAAGCAGGCGTTGGATAGAAACAAAAGATGAAAAGAACATCCTCCGCACTAAGATACAAACACTCACTATTCACACCCCCACAGAAATTTGCATGACTATATATGCAGGCCAGATGGTCCAAAACAATGACCTCATAACATCCTCACCTTCCTTAACTTATCTCGTCCGACATAATTTATGATATATAGTGTGCCAAGTAATTTTAAATTTTTTAAATTTAGGATTTATTTTTTAAAACTATATCTAAAATATTTTTTTTTCTTAACTTTTTATTAATTATTGCACGTCTCACGACTGCTTCTTATCTCTTCGTCCTCTTTTTGCTTTTTTTACTATTCACACTTACTATTTTACTATTTCTTTTTTACTATTTTACTATTCACACTTACTTTTATGGTGAATTCAGTTTCGGGATGGTACGAATATCGTACCGTACCGGTTGGAAACTAGTACAAATGTACTGGACAAAAATTCCGGCCGGTACCATAGATACCGGTAAATTTCGGATTTATTCCGGTAATTTCAAAAATTTTAGGGACTTACAGTAAAACCTCGATAAATGAATATTCGATAAATTAATAATCTCGATTAAATAATAATTTTCTCCGGTCCCGACTTGGGCCAATGGGATAAAATAATAACCTCGCTAAATGCATAAGA
>JANZLH020000333.1:39544-50130 GCA_026770325.2 Erythroxylum fimbriatum
AAACTCGGGGCTCTGACCATGGGTAGTGTCATTATAAACATATGGATCAGAATTTGGAACTTGGAATTAGATCAAACAAACTAATAGGACCTTCAGCTTTTAGTAGTTTTGGCGTATGTTAGTTATTGAATGCCATTATTATGAAAATTTTAACTAATTTTGGTCATCAAAATGTTGTCCTTGTAGGCAGCAGACAGGGATGAGGCAAAGTCTAGCTTAATAAGATTTGAAGGAGATATGTTCCTGAATGGAGCTCAAGCACGCTTATTAACAGGTGTGGGTGAAGAATTAGTGTTTCAACCAAGTGAACATTATCCTACATGGACATACGAAGCACCATCTGATTCTCTGAAAGAAACATTACAAATCTGCCTGGGTTGGCAGTCTATTCCTCGACCATCACAGATGAATTTGTAGTTGCTAAATTTTGTCTTACTTTTATCCCTTGATTATATACTATTGTATTCTTCTCTATGCTCAATCCTTTGAGAGGAACTGAAGAATATATAAGTACAAACTTGAACTGGTTGATTTCACATCTATGTATATCCATTAATGTTAGTTTTATATTGTGTATTGTTTCATAACTGTCTATCGATGCAAAAACTTTTTAGGTTGGTATTTCATCCTATCATTTTTTTAATATTTTTGGAATATTATTTCCCACATGGAAGTTTCAACGCTGCAGTTGGATAAGAAGAAAATAGCTGCTAAAGTTGAAAGCCGAACCACTGGAACTTGCTCCAGTCCAGCTCATTTATATAGGCAGGGTAAGTTGTGCTCTGAGAACTCGTGTAGGTGGAAAATTTTACGTCAAATACCCAATTTTTTTCCAAAGCAAGTTAAAATTATAATTACTTTAATGGTTTTATAAGGTTAAATGCTCAAAAGAATGGTTATCTAAAATTTTCTACAATATGGTTATCTAAGAAATGAGTCTTCTCTTGTAATGGTGTGAATTAAATTTCAAAGTCTACAATAGTGTCTGCATGATACATAGGATCAATTTGAAGTCATTCAAAGCATGAAATTATTGATGTCACAATTTAAATGGAAGTAAATTTGTCAAACAATTGTAAAGTAAATGTAAACTCATTCTATTCATGAAAGACTTAATAGTAGTTGAATTCTTTCAAATCAAATGTAAACATAATATATTTTGTTTTACATATTATTTAATATATTTTAAATATTATTTATATACATACATAATTTTTATTACAAAATAAAATCTAGTTAAAATTAATAAAAGTACTTTTCATTTTTATGTTGCTAAGCAGTCTACTGTATGAAGCTCTTTTCAAAAAACTATTATTTTAATTGATAACCAAACAGCCAACTGACTTATTAAAAAAACTCTTTTCAGAAAAGCTCTATTGGCAAAAACTCTACTGACAAAAACTCTACTGATATAAGCTTATCCAAACAGGCACTATATCTCGTTTAGATATTGATTGAATTGTTTTTAATTCGTGTTTCATATTTATAATTCGTGTAGATCACATTGGATAAACAAAGACAAGAAGGAATTTCACATGGTTGGTGTAGTGAATATGAGGATAGTGATGTTGAAGTTCAATCATCAATTTGTAGCGATGTTGAAGCATCTATTCCAAAAACGAAATACTTCGTCTTTAATCCAAAAGTGGACATGAAGGATTTTAAGTTTGGAATTAGTATGAAGTTTAAGGATAAGAAGCAGTTAAGTGAATAAAAAAGAAACTATGCAATTATTAATGGATATGATGTTTTAACGGCAAGATCTGTTTCAATGGCAAGATCTGGTGTGAGAATGTAGATTGTTTGTGAGCCATAATGAACATTTCAGGTATATGCTAGTTAAATTGGAAATGAAAAGACATTTGCTATTAAAATAGTAGAAAACAAGCATAATTGTAAATATAAGTGGGAATGATAGACTTTTGTAAGCGACCAACAAAGGGTAAACTTTAAATATCTTTACATGTGATGTCCATTTCTTTATGTCCAATTTGATTAAAATATCTTTTTCTCTCTTCAAACCGTTACTTGTGTGTGACTCATTAGGTTCCTAAATATGTTTGCAATTGATATAAATGATAATTTTAAATCATATTTAGGATTAAATAAATTAAATTTCTTTAATTTATCTTTAATTCTCTAATTAAATAATTTATATTCATAAATCAAGATTGGCCTATAATAATGCATCATGACCACTTAAATATTTAGAAATGTCAAAGTAGTTTTGACTAACCTTTTTGTATGTATTTTTTTTATAATTCAATCATTTTATCATACAATATTCTGATTAGACATAAAGCATGAAAACAATTTCTAATATATTTAGGTCTAATCATATTAGTTCTTCACTATTAGTAATTGATTCTATTAATAACATTTGAAAACTATTTTCAAAAGTGTCATTCCATTTTAGCCAACGATTTTCTGGATCAATACTAATCTAGAATAGTGAAATATTATTCCTAATTTCTTTAGGGTAATAAATCTTATATTGATCACTTACCTATCTCTATATAGTTTATGTTATATCCAGTGACTGCTAATTGAACTACTATTGACTAGAATAAGTCATAAATAATATTAAAATATAGCAGTCTCTATACAAGATACTTTAGAGATCTCAAATTAAATGATCACTTATACAACGAGAATTTGTATAAGCATCCAGGTAATGTTCTAAATAGATTGCTCATATAGGGACAGTTTAGTAAACTTGTTCTCTAACAAGGATTCTCTTATTTATTTAAGTATCTTTATACTTTAGTCTATAAGATCAACTACTTCTTTAAAAAGAAATAAACATAATGTGTGCTAGTCTATTTACGTTCTATCAATATCTAGTCTTTAATATAAACATGGCTAAGAATAATTTAGAGATAATACATAAATGCAATATGAATCTTATAGTTATGTTCTCGTCGTAATTTTATTTACAATGTATATTTATCCTACAAAATTTATGATATATCTACTAGGTATAAGATAAAGAACATCTTTAAATAATTATGCTACTAAACTATATCTACTAGGTATAAGATAATGAAATACAAAATTTTGAAAAGTTCTTGTTTTTTTTTTTACAATAGAGATGCTCCTTAATATTACCAAAAATTGACTATGTAGTTAGATCGAAAATGGCAAGGTAGAAAGAAATTGGATATATCATCTACCTCCTGAAAGCTGGGACCCTTCAATGGGAGATGTGTACGAGAATGCCTTATTCACAGAAGGTGGGTAGGACAAGACAAGATTAGAAAACCCTTGGCGATTTCTAAATGTGACGCCACTAGCAGAGATGGCAAATGATGAAATTTCAGGCAGATGAACTTCACCTTCCAAGATTTGCGCTACTTGGCGCATACTTGGCCTAGCTTCAGGTTCTGAGTGGGAGCACAATAGACCAAGTTTTAACACCAACTCCACTTCTTCTTCAACATAATCTGTGCCTAAATTTGGATCCTTGGCATCAAAAAGTGCACCTCTAAGCCAGTGAGAGAACACCCAATCGACTAGAACGGTGTCCTGGTTTGTTGCTACTGGCCTCCTGCCACAGGCGACCTCAAGAAGAAACGCTCCAAATGCATATACATCAGTGCTTGTTGTGGCCTTTCCGGTTCGACCTTGTTCTGGCGCAAGATAACCAAGAGTTCCGGCAATACGAGTTGTTCGTGGATCAGTTCCATGTTTATACAACCTTGCTAGCCCGAAATCTCCTAACCTTCCGTTCAATCCTTCATCTATCAAGACATTGCTGGCCTTCACGTCTCTGTGAATCACAACTTGTTCCCACTCTTCATGCAGATAAAGCAATCCTGAAGCTACTCCTTTGATGACTCTAAACCTTTGGTTCCATGTCAATGTGGTCTTTGGTTGATCATGGAGATACTTATCAAGACTTCCATTGGGCATGTAGTCGTATACCAAAAGTAGCTCTCCTTTACGTCGACAGTAACCCAATAGTGAGACCAAATTCCTGTGACGAAGCCTTCCAATACTGACAATTTCCGCTACAAATTCTTTCATCCCTTGTCTTGATTCATGTGACACCCTTTTCACTGCAATCTCAACCTTAGATTTTGGTAGCACACCCTTATAAACCCTCCCAAATCCACCAACACCAAGCAACTCTTTTTCTCTAAATCCTTGTGTGGCAATATACAAATCCTTGTACTTGAATCTATGTGGCCCGTAATCAATCTCCCAGTCCTCAACCTCTTCTGCAAATTTTCTTTTCCGTCTTATGAAATAAACAATACCTGAAGCTGCAACTATCACCAGAATCACAGATATCACAGGTACCCCAATTGTTAACAGTTTTGATGCCTTCTTTGGACCCATTCGAGGAAGCTTAGGGAGTTGAGAGATCTCCAATGCCTGAGCTTGACCATTCATCTTAAAGCTCCAACCGAGGATACACTGTGATGTTTCGACAGGACCAGAAGCTGATGAGAAGCCAAGGTACGACGTATCACTTAAGATTGGTGACAAATCATAGTCCAAAGATAGAAGTGGCCTAGTTGGTTTATCAACATGAACTGGAGCTAAAGTGGCATTAATTTGCTTCCTTATTCCATCATAGTCCACCCAAACTTGCATTGGTTTGCCACTGATAAGAGTCAAGTTTGTGAACTTACCTCCGTGATCACCATAATAACCTGCCGGAGTCGATTTAACAGATCTTAAACCATTTATGTCGAACCCAACGTGGTTATTGTTAATATCGTCGAACTCCCGCCCAACGGCTGTGTCAAGCTCCACAGCAAAAACATGGTTGCTCTGTTTGCCATTGTCTGTCAGGTTGAACAAACCAAGATACTGGCTTGGAAGAGAGCCTGGTAGGCCTCTAGTAGGAGCGATTACAAAAGCAAGTCCATGACCAGCGAGGTTACGAACTTCGGATACAATACCAAACACAAAAGAGGTCGAGAAAGAGAAAGCAGAACTGTTAGAAGAGTTCTTGAAGGTTACTGGGTTTGGATAAAAGGCATGACCTTGCTCTAGCTTGGTTCCATTAGTGAGCATCAAAAGGCCACTGGAGGTGAAACTAGCTACACCATCAAGGCTTAGATTGGCTGATGACTTGAAGCCGTTATAGATGAAACTGAGGTCTTGAGCAACAGCCAACAAGGTAATGTGAGACACCAGAAGAATTACAAGCTTGGACAACATAGCCAATCTCTTCCACTATATGTAACTAGAAAGTTTTAAAACCAAATTATGTGATACAAGTTTAAAGTTTTCAAGCTATGATTTCTATATAAGAGAGTCAATGTGATCAGTTTAGTAATTCAACGTACACAGAACGTTTCTGCTTGTAAAAACAAAACTCTTCGACATTTCTAGTTGAGGCTTCGAAGTCAATGCGAAAGTAGTCTAATTTCGTAACTACTGTTTTATTTTTTGGATCAAATAAACGGGCGTACGCCCAAAGTAGAAACTACAGAATACTGACACGAAGCAAGACCACCTCAATCGAATTGGCAAACAGGAGTGATAATAGACCTGCTGCAACAGGCTCACCAAGCCAATGAACACCACCGGGGAGACGATAGTTATAATTGGCTAACCAATCTATATAGTTATACTTGGCTAACCAATCTGTACAGCGATTACTACTGTTGTTCATCGCATGTTTATGACTACGAGACATCTTATACTTTTATTTATTTTAAAAATATTTTTATTATTTTAAAAAGCTTTAGAAAAATATCTTCTGGTATTAAAATATATAAAGGATTTTCACTGAATTTTTATTAATTTAATAAGTTAATAAAATTCTGATAATAAGTCATACTAGTCAAAACATGTGTATGATCCAATGGTTACATGGGCTAGATATTTTGTGAATTGGATGTAATTCAAACAATCGTTGAGCAATTTCAACTTGATTAGGTTAAAGACTAACGGTTACAAATGATTTCGGGATTAAGCTAACTAATTCGTTGAAAAAATAACTCCATTTAGCCTTATATCTTTTACCTAATCAGTTTGATGATTACATTTCTAGTTAGGTAAATTTCAGACTTATTTTAAATTTGAAAGTCACCTAGGTCGAGTCATTAAAATGATATTATTTTTTGAATTTGTAAATCAAAAATTTTCAATGTAGTATTATTTTGAAAATATAAATAGATAAAAATTAAAATGTGATATAAATATTTATATAATAATTAAATTATATTGTAAACAAATAAAATTTAATTATTTCTGGTCCATCTCAAATTAAAAAAAGTGGCTCTATAAAGAAAGAATCGATAGGCTACAATTTACTAGAAGAACCGATCTGCTAATTAACTTGAAAGAGAAAGTTTGCCGTGATTTTCGTTGTCCCTTTTTAGCATGGCTCTGTTTAATATTATGATGTCTTATTGTGTCCAATAAATCTCAGCCATTTATTTATGCGAGTCCCGCATAAATCTCACGTGGGTCCCGCAAAACAATAGCTGAGATTTTATGAGACAGAATAAGACAAAATAATATTAGACAGAGGATCTAAATTCTTGCTTAACCTAAAATCAGCATGTGTCCAAGCTTTCTTGCTAATGCTTGGGATTGCAACATTTACGGGGGACAATCCAAGAATGATTAACTGTCACTTTATTATATCCTATACTCTTGCCCGTCTTTTATCAACTAAATTCTGAAACTTGAAAACATAAGAACTCTATTCAAGGTCTAACATTACGGAGAGAGAAACTTTCTAACATTACGCTGAGAAAAACTTATATAATTCTCTTTAGAGATAACAATGATGCGAATCAAGTCAAGTCTAACTTAACCTATTTTTTCTTAATTCAAATCGACATGGACTTCATCGTTGAAAGCTCATTTATAATAAAGAGTTTATGCTAGCTACTTGTATTGTCCCAAATGAGAAAAGAGGCTTTGATTTTATATTACTGTATAAACAACAAATTTTCAAAATAGAATTTGTGTTCATTTAGATAACAAAGACAAAGAAAGTCGATTCTGAAATCAATTTATTTGAATATATCATAAAATGAATATTTTAAATTCAAAATGAAATTGAAATTTTTTTATTGGGTTAAATTTGAGCATAAATTAAAATGATGTCGTTTTGATATAATTGATTAAAATGATATCATTTGATCAATATGTTGAAGACTTTATAAGATCAAACAATCTCGTTTAGGTCAATATGCCAAAACAATGATATTTTTTTACTAAAACAACTTAACTATTTGAGTTGAGTTTAGCTGACTCTCTAAATTTGAGCCCGTTCAAATTCTAATAAACTTAAATCTAATATGTTAATTTTAGATTAAATCAGACTAATTTTGATAACCTTAACCAATACTAACCTTACTTAGTTAAAATTTTAATATGTATAATTTTCATGTCATAAAATCTACAGGAAATATGATATTTTCAATTATTACAAAATGGGGTATTGAATAGCGTCCTTATGCAGGAAAATTCAAGGTTTTATGAGTTTTCCATTTAGAGCAAATTCAGGAGCAAGAATCATATGACCTGATCTTATTGGTCGATGAAATTAAAGAGCAAGATAAAGGAGGACTTGCTAGGAGCTGAAAATTTAAGTTCGTTCCACCTGATTCCTTTGTTATTAGAGACTTCAAGGACAAAAGGATTAGATTTATAAACAACCAGAATTGCAAGAGCTCTAATGATTGGGTAATGGGGTTGGTTGATGTAGGAAGTTTATGAAGCCTATAGACTTATCTGTAATGTTGTTTATTATTTTGATCCTTATGCTTAATAGTGATGTATCCACTGACATTTGCTTGTAAGTATACATTACAGTATTGAAACCTTTTTAAATTTATCAAGGCTTATAACTAACATATACCTCAATTGCTCCACTTAAAACAACTTTATATTGAAAAGTAGGTTTTATATACAAGAAATTGTGTGATACTTATCATCACATGGACTTTTTCGGGTATAGAGGAATTAGAATAATTTTTCCAAAGTCCTCATATAGTAGTAAAGCTTAAGCCGCAATGCTCAATTCAACCATCCCTTCGTGATCATTGACCAATAATTTCATATGTTTATGAATGCCTCACGTCACTCGTGTTTAAGTATTTTACTCTACTATCACAACACAAATGTATTTTACAAGCAATCAAAATGGACAAACAAGAGGGTTATGACAAAGCCAATTTGTTATTGTTGAGGTCAATTGCATCCATCATAGCATAATTATTGAGATAGACTTCTTCTGTAGGGTTTCACCTCCTTTTTCTTGATCCATCTTGACCATGGAATTGATTTGTTCCCCAGCCACCTTCCAATTTAGGCATTCAAGAGCAAAGTGTTGCCCTTCATAAAGGAAATAAGCAATATCTCATTTTTTATTTCTTAAAATTATATTAAGAATATTCACATACCTTCCCCTTGCTTTCTCCAAACCATTATGTTTGCCACCATTCATCTTGCCCTTATTGCTAGTTTAAATGGTTAGTGGCATTTGTAAATCCACCAAAGCATCTACAACTACTATTACGCTAGGGAGGTCTTTCACGTTCTGTCGTCGAAGCTCCATTTATATCTAACCTTTCAAGAAGCTTATGAAGTTGGACAACTTGTCTTCCTCCTACATGTTTTGCATGTCCAACATCAAATATTCCTTATATACTCACACATCGAACCGTCTTGTTTTAACTTCTTCAAAGCTTTCCTCATAATCCATAAACTGCTTTTTGGGGAGAAACTAGTATGTTAGCTCCTTTATTTTCTCCTAAGTGTCAATAGGAGGTCTACTCATACTGATGTCATTAGGGATGTTCATTTTCTACCTTAGCTTCGCATTGTCCACCATATATATAGTTGTGATAGACATCTTCTCTGAATTGGATACCTTTACCGTTACAAAGTATTGTTCCATGTTCCATAAGAAATTTTTTAGCTTATTGATAATTCACTTGCCATGAAAAATTTGGGGTTTACACACTTTCACCTAAGTGCTCTCCAATCGAACTCCCAACTTATGCCTAGACATAGCACGTTTAGCCACCAATATGTCTAAGCTCATCTTTTCATGAGCATTTATATATTCCTCAAGTTCTTTATTGGTCTCTTGAAGCTCAATTTCCATAACTTCAAAATGTTAATAGAAAGGAATCACTCTCTCATTCGTTAAGGTTAGAGAATCGATGATCGCCTCTAATCGAGCAACTATATCCGTCAAATTACTTCCACTGACCACTTTTCTCCAAACAAGGTTCTGATACCAATTATCATAGGGACTTGTTCAAGTGCCACAAAATTAGGATGATTTTGGCATAGTCCTTGTGTTGTAGTCAAGCTTAAGTCACAAAGCTCAACTTAGCCTTTCCTTCGTGATTGCCAACTAACAGTTATGTTTGTTTTTTAATGCTTCACGCCACTCGTGTTTAAGTATTTCACTACATCTCATGATACAAGTATTTTACATAAATAATCAAAAAGGATAAATAAGAGAATTGTTTCAAAGATAACATTTTATTAATCAAATATTAAAGATACAATACAAAGGAATTTGAGTTTCTTCCAACTTTAAGAACTTTACAAGAATACCTTACTTAAAGCTCTTATAAAGAACTTTCTCTCAAAGCTCCCAAATCTCTTATAAATGATTGAATGTATAACACTTCACACAAATAAACTACAAAGAATGCCTTTATATAGGCTTACAAGAACTTTGGGACCGAAAAAGCTAAAACTACTCATTTTCTCCATTAACAGTACTAAAGAAGTGGGGAAAGATGTCTATTAGTTGCATATCATCCTTCCCACTTTCCTACTACTTAAAGAAGTGCTCCTGCTTTGTAAGGTAGTGCTTCCATTTTTTCAGGCTACTACTTGTATAAGCCTTCTATTCAGACATCTCGAGCCATCTTTGTGCATGATCTATCCAAGCACGTCCATAATGTAGTCTAATTTCTCCATGACCTAAATTAGCCAAAAATATGAGTCATTGTATACTAAACCTCAAATGTTTATATACCTTTAGACCTCCTTGTTGAAGTTAAGTTCCTTTTTGTAGCATTAGACTCAACATGACTTAGTTGTGCCATCATCTTTTGGTATCACATCCAAATCTTGCATCTTGTCAAAGGTTTCTACCAATGAGCACCAATGCTCGCCTACTCTCGAGTTATCATTGACGAAGCCCACTTTCCCTTTCCTACTCATAAGTCTCTGCCTTGTTCCATCATCTCTAGTGTCAAGCATCAACCAAGGCTCGTTAACACTTACATGATTCCACAATCTAAACTTAAAGGTCTAGCACTTATCTTATAATTATGTAACAAATTAGGCATCAACAAATTAAGCATCAAATGATTTATTTTACTTCTGCCTTGAAAAATAAGTAAACATTTGAAAAATAAATCAATTATTGGTATAACCTCCTCTCCTTTTAACTTCTTGATATGGGTTGGCTTAGAAATAAGGCTTGGCTCGAAGTCATCGGGTGAGGTATGACTTAATTGAATTTTTGGTTTGATTCAAGCTTGAGGGGTCAGCTTGAGGAATGGTCCCACTACAAGAAAATTTGGTTTCAGCAACCAAATTCTCAGCAACCATAGTAAAATGGTTGCTAATTATATACATTT
>JANZLH020000333.1:58322-70653 GCA_026770325.2 Erythroxylum fimbriatum
AAGCTGAAGGGAGAGATAAAAGAAGACTTGCCAGGAGCTGAAAGTCCAAGTTGGTGTTACTGATAATTTCAGGGACAAAAAAATAAGATTTATAAACTGAAAAAATTGTAAGAGCTCCAGTGATGATGAAGCTGGTTCATGTAGGAAGTTTCTGAAACCTGTGGACTAATCCTGCAATGTTGTTTGGTCATTCTGCTTAACAGTACTGATGTATCCAGCGACTGTTGCTTGGAAGTGTACATTATAATATTGAAACCTTGTTAACTTTACCAAAGGCTTTATAAGTGACATATACCTCAATTGCTCCACTTAAAACAACTTGCTATACCAAAGGCTTTATAAGTGACATATACCTCAATTGCTCCACTTAAAAACAACTTGCTATTGGAAAGTAGGCCTTATATTATATGATACTTAGCCTATAATTATCAATAGATTAGGTATCACACCATTTGTTTTACATCTGCCTTAGAATACAAGCAAATATTTAAAAAATAAATTCACTTTCTTTCCTTTTAAATCGATAGTTGAGTCAACTCAATTTTTATTTAAATTTAATTTGATCACATTTAAATAATTTAGTATTTAAAATATCGTTATTTTATTTAAATTTAATAAATTATATGTATAAAATAAAGTCAACTTTGGCTTAACTTTCGTACTGTATTAGACCATTTCTAAGAATAAAGTGATATTATTCTATTTTCATATCATCCACCCATTTGTTCAATTTTCTTTTACAATTTTATTAATAATATTATTTAATTTTTACATTTTAATATAAATTGCTATTAAAATTAAAGAAAAGTATTATGATAAAATTTTATTTATAATTTTTAATCTTATACATGTCCTTTACAAAAATGAATACTCTACTTCTGAATCCGGTACCGAGAAACATTTTTTTTTGGTAAATCAGTAGATAGATTAAAAAAGAAGAAAAAGGAGAATATGTACAAAGGTAGAGAACCCAAGAAGCCACAGGCGACTCGCAAAGCAAAAGGAAGAAGCCACAAACGGCTCTCCTAAATAACGAAAGCAAAAGCCACAGACGACTCACAAATAAGTAGAAAACTAGTATGAGAGAAGTCACCAGGAGTGCCGTTAGAGAGGGGACACCGGAATCCAAGACCAGGAGGCGGAGGCCATGCACAAAATGCTGGCGGAGAGAAGGGACCAGGAAAGCCCCTAAGAGTCCAACTGCCGGTCAGGAAGGAGATCAGCAGGAGCTAAATAAGCATCAGAAGAGAAACATTAATTTTTGTGATACTATTTCAGCGTATCATAGCAATCTTTGGGTCATATTTTTAGTGATTTTGTAATTTTATCCGCAATTCAATTTATTAATTAAATTTTAAATTTAGATTAAAAATGTAATATTTAATATTTTTAAACAAATTAAACCATCGAATCGTCTAAATTAAAACGAATTAAATTGTCAAATTGTCGAAATTAAAACGATTTATAACTTCTTATGCTTGAAATTGATGTTTTCAAAACCGGATCGAAAGTTAAACCACTAAGACAGTAAACTTAAGATTTAAAAAGTTCAATCAGTATTAGACCATTATAAAATCGATTAAAGATTGATTAAAATTAAGAAATTTTAAAATATGATTAAAAGATATTTTTCTTATCTATCAAAAATTTTGAATTTTAGTTAAAAATTTATTAAATAGAAATAATTATTTATAAAAACTAATTAATTTACAAAATTAATCGACTAATTGATAAATTAATGAATTTTTATCAATAAAAAATATTAAAAATAATCAAATTAAAAATTAAAAAATTGAACTTAAAATTTAAATGGATGAAAATTAAATCAATGGTATCGATTAAATTTTATAATTTAATAGAAAGGAATATTGTTGTTTTATTTCCCTGTAAGAAAATAATATAGTAATTATCAAAAGTTGTGAACTTCAATGATTCCTTTGAATAAAATATGAGACTCGTCTCCACTCTCCACTCCACCCTCACTGTAACAGCTTTATCTTGTTCAATCATTTTCAGGAGGCTCCGCCTCCGGGCCCTCCACTACTATAGCCATCGCTTTGACAAGGTTTCCTTGCTCTTTACCTGTCAAACGACACTCAACAAAAAGGAATTAAATTGGACTTTTATTAGTTGTCACCTTTGAAATTCCATACATTTCTCATTCTTTTGCATCAAGAACGTGCTTAAATCTGAGCCCTTTTTCTTTTTTTTTTTGTGGAGTTTTCAGCACGCGGGTCTATTCCATTTTTGAATGTGTAAAATTTCTACATTGATTAAGAAATAGTGCATTATTAAAGTGAAAGCTATTTATAGGGATTATAATTTTGCTTTAGTTTGAATCCTGAGTTAATTGAGTTTGTAAACTAATACGATGTCGTCTAAATGTAATAAAAACCGAAGTATTAAACTATATACCTACATTAAGAAAAACAAACTTAAAAAACATAAAATAAAAAGGTCAAAAGTGCATTTTGAAATTTAACATGTAGAAGAGAATAAACTTCAACTTACGTTTTGAAACGTCAAATTGAGCTTTAATTTTTTTTATAACGTTTAAAATAAGCTAAAATTTTGATATGCCCTTATTAATTGCATGCTGAAGTGCCTTATTAAGAAAACTTTTTTTATAACGTTTTAGAGGGATGCACACTTATTAAGAAAGTTAATGAAATGTTTGATATGCCCTTATTAATTACATGTTGAAGTGCCTTAAAAATATAATTTATATAATTAGGATGTGAGAGAAATTAAAGGAGTAAAATTATAATCATGCATGAAAAGTTACGAACGACACTTATTTTGAATAATTAAAATTTCTCTAAAACAACTTTTATTTTGAACAGGAGGGAGTATATTTTAAATGTAGATTTCACTTGTCAATGAATTCATATTTTAGATGGTGGATCTCAAGTGAGGTTCACATTTATTTATATTGTAAGAGTTTGTTAAGGTTGGTTAGATTAATTCCATCTACTGAATTTGAATTAGTAATTTACTAAATAATTTATTTTAATACACTATTTAATTATTTTTAAAATGTTGACTAACTGAACTCACATGTAAACAGAAGAAAACTATATAAAAATACGGGGCACTGACAAACTTTGACATACTACTAAGAAACGAAATTTAATAACAGACTTAAAGAATGAGTGACCCAAAGCTGAAATCCGAGTCCAAAACAAAGCAGAGCAAAACGATTATGTTATTGTACTTGGCTAGACTCAAAGTAATCGATTGCCAGATACAAACTTGAGAGAAAAATCGAATAAACAATCAAGAGAAGACATGAGATTATCTCAAGAAAATTGCTTCTGTACAAGAAATTCCCTACCCACTGTCTCCTCTACCATGGAGAATGGAAGAAGTAGAAACAGAAGCAAAACTAGCATTACCGCCATACCCATTTTCCATGAAAGAGTAGGAAGTCATTTGATCAGAAGATGAAGAAGCTAAAGGGTTCACAAGATCTTCAAACCCCTCTGCAGAAAAACTATCAGGAGCCCTCAATTTTTCAGGCAATCCAACTTCTTGATCCAAGTACCTCACTACTTGTCTCACGTTTGGTCGTGCCATTGGGACAGAATTTGAGCACATAATCCCCAGTTTCAACACTATCAACACTTCTTTGTCACTGTAATGACCATTCAGTCTCTTGTCCACCGCATCAAGTAATCTACCTTCTGCAAATTTTTTCCAAACACAATCCACAAGGACTATCTCTTCAGGTGATGCCTTGGGCTCAACTGGTCTCCGACCACATGTGACCTCTAGTAAAAGTGCACCAAATGCATACACATCTGAGCTCTCTGTGGCCTTCCCTGTTCTTGATAGTTCAGGTGCTAAGTACCCCAATGTTCCCACAACCCGTGTAGTGCTCGGGTTTGAACCGTGTTCATACAATCTTGCAAGACCAAAATCACCAAGTCTACCATTTAGCTCATCGTCTAACAGAACATTGCTTGCCTTAACATCTCTGTGAATCACCACTTGCTCATAGCCCTCGTGTAAGTAAAGAAGCCCTGAAGCTACATCTTTTATTATCTTGAACCTTTGTTCCCAATTTAAGACCACTTTAGGCTCATCAAACAAGAACTTGTCTAGACTACCATTAGCCATGAAGTCATAGACAAGAAGGAAATCGTCTCTCCGACGACACCATCCCATTAACTGCACCAAATTCCGGTGACGAAGCCGCCCTATGCTGGCAATTTCTGATACAAATTCTCGCAGTCCTTGTTTGGACTCATTTGAGATTCGCTTAACAGCAACTTGTATCTTTGAACCTGGTAACGTACCTTTGAAAACATGACCAAAACCACCATGCCCGAGAAGTTCCTTTCCACTGAAACTCTTCGTTGCCTTTTTCAGCTCTTGATACGAGTACCGATGCGGACCAATTTCCGACTCCCAAGCTTCTATTACATCAGCGTTCTTAATCTTCCTAACAAAGTAAAACACGCACAGAGAAATCGCGGTAATTGCAATAACAACTGATGCAACTGAAACCCCTATAGTCGTACCTAAATGCTTGTGCTTTGAACCAGGAAGTGGGGGCAACGAAGAAAGATCCAAACTTTGAGCTTGCCCATTAATCTTGAAACTCCATCCAAGAATATAATGCGAGCTAGCAAGCAAACCCGTTGAAGCAGAGAATCCAACATACATATACTCTTCAAAAATTGTTGATAGATCTAAAGGAAACGACAAGATTGGCAAGATTGGTCTTTCAGAACTGGGGGCAATAGTTACATTGAGAACTTGTTGAACAGAATCATAATCGATCCATGCTTGAATTGGATTACCACTCTTGAGATTTAAATCTTGTTTGGTAGAATCTTCAGTATAATAAGCTGCGACAGCGGAGGCACTGGACCTCAAGTTGTTAATATCGACACCAACATGGTTGTCGTTGATGTCACCGAACTCAAAATCTTGCACAGTATCGAACTCAACCGCAAATAGGTGGTTCGTGAGGTTGCCTTGGTCTGTTGCGTTGAGGAGGCCTAAGTACTGACTTGGGAGAGCTTTTAGATCCTTAGAAGTTGATACTGCGAAAGCGAGTCCATGACCACCGAGTCTTGGATACTCGGGGACTATAGCAAAAGCGAAAGTGGTAGAGAAAGATAAGACCTTTCCATCTGTTCTGTTCTTGAACTGAAATGGAGAGACATAAAAACCATGACCCATTAGTCTAGTAGCGTCATTGGTTAAGCGAAGGATGCCACTTTTTTCAATTTCTGCAATACCAGTTAATGTTATGTTGGTGCCTGCATCTCTGAATCCGGCATAGAAAAGTTCGTCGATTTGGCATGAGGTAGGAACTAACAGAAAGATAAAAAAGGAGAGAACTTTGAGAAGATGGGCCATGTTAGAGAGGAAGACCATCAAATCCAGGCATTGGAGAGGAGGATGAGATAGCGATACTAAGAGGTTGGTGAGGGTGGACAAGAATGGGATGATATGTTCAAGAGAAGAGTCAAGAGAGTAGGTCTCATACGTTGAAAATGAAGACTGGTGAAGATGGATTACTGCAAGCAAAAGTGAACTTAAATGGCTGAACACAAACAACCGAGGAAGGTGACAACCTTCTCTTATTTTGCTTCCAATTTGTGACGATTGAAGTGGGCCTACACAATTAACTTCATGGGATGAGATTCTCTCTAACCATTAGAATGTTTCAATCCTGTCATGATAAAATAGAGTAGGAATTGATTTATAAAACAGGATCTGGTCCGAACTTCATACCCAAAACACAAGAGAAAAATAAAGATTGGTTACACATCTTCTCTGATTTTGACATCTGGTTGCAACAAAACAAGCTACTTCTTCCAGTCTCATCATTTACAATAGATGGGTTCACGTGAATCGTGACTCGAAATGACAAACGTTGTTCACACACCCTTTCTGCAAGGTTCAGATTACGTTCACCCATTTGAGCTTTGGCCCTTGCTAGTTGGCTGATCAGATATTCCGTCAGAAGCAGAGGGTTTCATTTGCCGGACCTTGAGATGCTTGCTAGCCTGTTAGCTATTCATTTGCCGGACCTTGATGTTCTTTGACGCGACCCCTTTCCCTGGTTTTATGGCATGTATCAATGTTATTCTACGTCATCAAGTCTTATCTGAAATGCTATCCTGTATGTTGTTTTCTAATTTTTAAAATTTTAAATTTTGATTAAAAATAGCACTAAAAACACTAAATATAAATCCAATAAAGTAGTATTTATAAAAAATAAATCTCTACCAAATAAAATTAAAATTAAACTGAAAATAAGACAGAATTTAAATTAATTAAATTAATTCGAATTAGAATTACTTTATTTTGTCAGACTGAATAAAGAATTGAGTTCCAAGAGTTCGAATCTATCGAACTGGTTGAACTGGACTCCGATCCCATAAAATTTCAAGCAGCTCAGAAACTGAAACCGAACCAGTTGCCAAACCCAATTGGTTGGATGGGTCTGGCTGCTATATTGACATGGTTAATGAGCAAAGCTTTGTATAATTAAGAGTATTTGAATTACAAGCTGAAATCTTGTACAACGACTTGGTCTTCATCAGGAAAAGGACACTTGAACTGAAGTATACATTTTACCAAATTACAGACTAAAGTCCATGATTATCCTAAAGTTGATAGACGCAGCTTCCATCATCGCTTCTAGCCGTTGGATCAAAGTTTTGTGCTGATGGGTCTGTACAACCTTCAGGAACAGGAATCTTTACCTGTTGTGCTGCTTTGCCTGTATCAAAACATTCTTATCAGAACATAATTTACTTCTCAGAACTTGGCATAATCTGAGCTAGACAGATCAAGAGTCTGACCATAGAAGGAGCCGTTCTTGACTGAGTCCTCATTTGCATCTCCAAGTGCTGCCTCTTTCAGGTACTTGTCAGCTAATTGGACTCTCTTCACGTTCTCTTGCTCGTGGACAAGCATGTTGCCATACTCGAGCAGCTTTGACAGAGTCATCTTTGGTTGCTCGAATGTTGGAGGTCCCTCCTTTGAGTTCACAAGCTTTTTCCCAACACTTTCGACGCCCACACTTGATACCCACTTCCTCACTTCATCATCATAAACTCTGGCCCTAAGAGCACCAAAGAAATCTGCAGATAATAACAATAGATACATCTCTATAAGCATCCAATTCTTGACATCAATCAACATTACTAGTTCTTTTGCATAAGCTTACCAATGGACTGCCCCGGGAATGTGTCAACAAGCTTGATTATGTCCTCCTTAGGAACATTATCAGTCCTGAAGATTCCTGTACAGACACCAATCCGGTCTTCTCTGGTCGGAGCCCAGTAGAACTTCTCCATACGGCCGTCGCGGATAAGAGGGGCATACAATGTGGAGAAATCATTGCCGGTGACTATGATCGGAACACGGGGGTTCTCTTCCTTGTTGTACATTCCAGGGAGCTGGACATTGGTGGGGTTATCAGCAATGTTCATGAGGGTAGCATTCACCATTTGATTGTTTACAGTGTACTGAGTAGTTCCACCAAGCCTACCAGCTCCTGCATCTAGATCATTGATGAAGAGACAGCACATCTTTCCCTTCCTGATAATGTCTGCTGCCTCACGGTACCTTTGCCTGATCAATTTTGCAGGCTCCCCTGCATTTCCACTTTCCAATTCTCCAGCACTCATCACAATTGGGCTGAATTATCACCAAAAGACCAAAGAATTTAAGCATCGTGACCACAGAGTTCACTAGTTAAATTTCTCATACTCTTCTGTCACTTACTTGATTCCCATCTTGGCAAAGACAAGCTCGCACTGAAAAGATTTTCCTTGACCCTTGCCTCCCCAGATTCCCAGGATGAGAGGAACCTGCTATGATCACTCCTATGTCACTACTTCTGTGAAATCAAGACAATTTAGGGGAGCTCAAGGACTCTCCAAAATCTCTTTTAACTCACCTTAATGTTTGGGAGGTTCAAGAAATTCTTAGTTATGTGCACAACAACCTTGTCCATAAATGCTGGAGCAATGTAAAATCCATCCATATTATTGTCCATGTACCTGATATTCAAATTCACAATCAGAACTATGCACAGAACTAACTTGAATAGCAAATCACTAATGAGCTAATCATACTTGGGTAGTATTCAATTTTAGGAAGTTGATGACTTACTGTTTTAGGCCTTGACTGATGTAGTCATAGGAACTCATGACAGCGTAGTGAGTTCCTGATTCCATAGGAGCTTGGAAGAGAGTGTCCACCATTCCTTTACCTCTAGTTATGTCCTGTTGATCATCAGATTCGTCAAACGCAAGGCCTCTCCATTTGTCTTTCGACGTCTGCTTCTCCTCGTCGTACTGCGCAACAACCTTCCAATTATTCCTTGACAAAACCCTCTGACTTGTTACCTTGGAGTTCAGCTTCTTCAAGTTGTTGCCAAGGAACGCCGAGCTCTGTCCTGATGGTTTAGTGACATTCAAATTGAACTGCAGAAAGTATAACGAAAGATCACCAAAACGCAGCAAACAGCCATGGGTTTAAGCTTGCTCAATAGAAACTAACAAGCTGAGGTACGTAAACGCAAAAGGCGGGAAAACCACAGTACCTGCCCCCAGTTGACAGCTCCAACGGTTGAAACTGAAGTAGCCATTGATCCAACGACAAGGGTTTAAAGAGAAGTTGGAGAAGAATACAAAGCTGATTTTGGAGTGTGTTGTCCCTGAGAAAGAGAGAGGTTCCTGGACGTGTGCTTTATAGAGTCAGGTTTCTTGGAAGTGTAGACAAAATCCTGTGGATTTGGGTCAGGGAATTGCCAGCAACCACTCACTTGGATATTGGCGTTATGATGTGGCATGTAGATTGAGGTTGAGCTTTGTTTTGGGCATGGTAATGGGACTTGGGAGGATTTATGGAGGTTTGGGGATTGAACTACAAAACAAAATGGAGACTTCTGGGAACTGGGGCTGATTTCAGGTTAGGGCTTAAGCTCTTCTGTTCTCCACTCAAAATAAAAATTAATTTTGTTCCAAAATTGTCAAATCAATTAGCAAATTGAGAAGAAAAAAATTTGACTTTAAGATCTACCAATTGAGATTTTGAGTTAATTTGAGAAATAGTAGTTGAATTTGGAGTATCACTTAATTCATTAAATAATACTCTTAAGAATAAATTATTCTTAATTTAAAATTATAATTAAGTTCAACTTTATTATTAGTCTATAAAAAATTAAGATAAATTATAATTAAAAATTCTGTAAATATTTTTTGTATATTTCAATATTTGAAATTACAATTAATAGTTTGATTTAGACATGTTATGTTTACCTATCAATATTTTAATTTTCAATTTCACAAGTACTTGTCACATATTGATAGGTAAACATAACATGTCTAAATCAAACTATTGAGTTACTCGGTGTATTAAGAATTGAAAAAACATCGTTTTTCCCACTTCAGAGCTAGACCATTTTTGTCATCCTTAACATTATTGATAATGTATCATCAAATCTCCAGAAAACTCTGGTGTAACCAAAGAGGACAAAGCTCTGGAATGGCCTGTCTGATTGATTTCTTAACCCGCTTAACCCCAAGAATTCTATGTTGTGACTTGTGATTGGGAGGTGCGGTAACCTGAGGTAAAGAGCCTTGAGGCCTGGATACTTCGTTTATTGTCCAGTTCTGGCAACAACTTGTTGTCCAGATGGCGGGATTAGGCATCATGTAATACTCAGGTAAAGAGCCTTGAGGACTGGATACTTCGTTTATTGTCCAATTCTGGCAACAGCTTGTTGTCCAGATGGCAGGATTAGGCATCATGTAATACATTACATTACTTTAGTTACATATTTTGGATCTAACGTAAAAGGACAAGAAATGAAAAAAATTAGAAAATACCTAATTTTAATTCTCATAACTTCAAACGAGCTTTTTGAAGCTGAAACGAGTGTGAATCTACACTGCCTTCACGGGAACTACTCTCCAAGATGTGGGTAAGGTCTTTCTACAGTTTTCTCAAAATATAAGCTCTCTTAATGAGTTAGAGAATCCTTATGCTTACCATTGACACTAGTAACTACAGGAGATCTTAATCTTTATATATAGCTTCCATATCGGGCTTCTCCATCATAGGCCTCATATGGATCTGGTTCATACTGATTAGGATCCATTTTTCTCCCGAACTTTGACCCATTGATTTAGATCATTTATTGAGCCACTTTATTATCTTTATCTAGATCAAATTACGTAACTTAACCAATAAATTATTAAAAAACCGAAAAATGCAATTAACAGTTGTCCAATTTTATGAGATAGGACAAAATAAAATAACTAGACTACTACTATAGTAGTGGTGAGTCTAGGTCGATCCCACAGAGAGTGTGTGTAAAGTTTAAGAAATGAAATTAATTGGTATTTTGGTTTAACAGGGGGGTTTTTGTTTTTGGAATAAGAAAATAAAATGAAATTAACTAATAAAAACAAATTTAAGAAAACATGCAATAAAATGATAAAAGTGGGGAATTCGATAGGGACCCGACTTTTTGGTTCAATATTGACCTACACCCTGACTAAGCATATTTTATTAATTTGTTGTTCGTTAACCTCTCCTAGCAACTATTAATTGTGGGTTAACAATTAACCCAAGTTTTCCCTTAGGTTTTATTTAATCAAGATACGATCGTTAATTAAACCTAACCACCGAACAACCTAGCATACGATCTCTAGATTTAATTAGGTAGTAGCATTACGAATTAGGAAAACCGATTAATCAAGGCAACAACTACATACAATGCATCATTTAACCTAGGTCATGTTATCTGATAGGTGCGTAATTGATTATGAAACGCTAGTCAAAATAAAATAACTAGATTACTACTATAGCAGTGGCGAGTTTAGGTCGATTTTGGTGCTCTTGTCATTTCTTCATTTTTTTCCAAAAAGCACTTTTAATTATCCTTCTTTGTATTTTGATTTTTCTCGTCTTCTTCTTGCTCTATAAAGACAAGTGAAAATAAATCTTCAAAAAATGGCCCATATGTTGTGCTTTCGACTCACTTTAATTTCTTTGCTTCCAAATTGTGCCTACAATCACATATGAGTTAAAGTGAATATCTTAAGCAATTTCATGTCAATAATCACTAAATGTTATAGGATAATTTCATAATCAATTAAGCACCTATTAATTTCCCCCCCGCCCCACTTAGCTTTTGACTGTCCTTGGGCAAAATATCAAATTTAAGCTCATCGACCCAAAGCGGTTACTCATTTCCCATATTCTCTAAGAATATATAATCATAAATAAAGATGAATGACTTTCAAAAATCATAACAAGAAATCAGCATTCCATGCTTTTACTCATGATCAATCAACATTCATCATCTTCAAAAACTGAGCAATCTAATGGTAGACTCGAAAAATCTGTTTAACTAAAATATATCCATGGGTACACTCAACGCCATTCAAGATCGTGACAATCCACAACTTTGCATATTATTTCATTTCTTCACCACTAAAATTCAGATACAAAATCATGAATCAAAGGACTATTCAAGGTTGTAATGTGGGCAAAGGTAAGGTGAGATGTATTTGGGTTAAGTAACATGAAAGTGAACAACGCTAGTGAAACAAAGCAACATTCATCAAAAACTGGGTACCGTCAGCTATGACAAATGCAACATTTATATTTAACAACCCCATTCAGCTCTCACACACAAACCACATGAAGCATATATCAATCCGAGGAATCACTCATACAATTTATGCCAACAATACATTGAAATCACAAGAGTGAACCTTCCAAGCCAACTTCTACCTTATATTCAACATACTCAAATAACACATTTATTACAACACTAGGAAGATGCATAAACCTTAAACAACTTTTCAACACATATGCAATTCCTCGATACATTTATTTTAAAGAATTTTTTTCATTTTTTTCTCTTTCTTTCTTTCTTTCTTTCATTTTCTTTTCTTTTATTTTTTCTTTTTTTTCATTTTCTTTTCTTTTTTCCTTTTCCTTCTTTTTGCTCCTTGTAAAAATTAAAATAAACTACATCAACATGGAAATTTCAATGATAAGACATAAAATAACATCCCAACATTATAACCAACCCTCACATATGTACACCCTCGCACATAGAATTTTGTACATCTACAAACTCAATAATCACAAATGTTCCACTAGCTTTATGACTTGGCTAGGACATTTGGTTAAGTTTAAAAGCATAAAATGTAGTTTATACAAAAAGAAATGCTAAAGCTCAAAGGGGTTTATGAAGGGAAAACTCATGTCAATAGGATAGGTTATTTGGCTAATGTAGTTTATGAAAAACAAAGAATGCCTAATCATATCCATGTTAATG
>JANZLH020000333.1:115362-134655 GCA_026770325.2 Erythroxylum fimbriatum
TTTCACACAGCTAGTCTTTCTTTATTCATATAATGCATGTACCATCACGATTGCAGATTTAGCTCTTATTTATTTTATATAATTTTTTTATTTTTTATCCAAGTCAATTTATGCATAATGAAATTTGAAAAGTTGTAAAATTTACTATTTTTCTTGGTATATAAAAATATTAAGTTATATGCAAATATAATTACTGTTAAATTTTAAATTTTCTTTTTTTGCATGAATAGTTTCTAATAAAGAGAAGAATCGACCTATAAAAAGAGACAAGAACGGAGCAAACAATGATGCTGATTGCTGACGCTCTTACTTTGCTGTAAGATGATCTGTAAGTTGACATCCATAAAGTCAAATCTTACTGGCCACATGCATATACTGTGTATACTCAATTATTTAAGTTGACCATAAAACTGGATCCAAAAAGTCAAATCTTACACTGTGTATACTTAAATGAGAGATGATAATTAATAACGTGGTTTTGTTTCCCACCTTTTGCTTTCAATGAGAAACAAGTGGAACTTAAAACTCCACCCTTGCATGTTCTTCTTTTAAGTTTCTTCCGTAAGAATAATTTTCCTTTTTAATAATATTCATGTGTTCTTTTTCATGGCTTATAATTAATTTTGTTTAATTCTAGTTAGAGGATTATGTTAAAACCTTGATTCTAAATTGATTGTGAGATCGAATATTTTATTGAATTCAATTGTGCATGGATATTTAATTAATTCCTCAATTTCACATATTTTATGATAGTTTTGAGTTTTATTGAATAGATGCATATATTTAATAATCCTAAAATACAATTGCTAATTAAAACGGCAAATTCGTAATTGTTTGTTGATTTTAATAAGTGACAATAGACATAAGTGTATTTCCTCGTTAAAAAGTTTAATATATATCGTGGAATTAATTAATCTAATTGTAATAAACCATCTGTTGAGTTTGTGGGTTAGAATTGGGTCAGATCCAGTTATTGCTTTCGATTTGCAATTTTTCTTATATTGCCATGAACTAACCCCCCTTTTTGTTACTTTGTTTTAGTTTTAAACTCGCTAATCTTTACTGTTAAAAATTTCTCGTGGGAACGATATCCACTTACCACTACTACATTAAATTGTATTAACGGAAGTGATTTCTTTTGAATTTGGCTGCAGGCGACAACAGTACCAAATTTTGGTGTCGTTGCTGGGGACTTTTGACGGTTTATGTACGTTACGCGTTCAAACCAATCAGAGAATTTGCAGTACAATCCTGAGATCGAAAAGGCAACGAAAAGACTGCAGAAACATACCAAACATCAAAAAGTGACGAAGAGAATGGATAGAATAGCCGCAAACCGCACTCTTTGCGAACTAGCTGCGCCAACAGATGCATAACAGCCACACTGCATCAACTTCCTGAATTTAGGTAATAACAATACTTTTGAATTAAAATCTGGGCTAATTCATTTATTACCTATTTTCAGGGGTTTACCGGGGAAGATCCATACAAGCACTTGAAGGAATTCGACATAGTTTGCACGGGCATGAAGCCGACGAATGTGACGGAAGAGCAGATTAAGCTGAGAGCCTTCCAATTTTCCCTTAAAAACTATGCGCAAGATTGGCTATACTATTCAGCCGGAGAAAACGTGCAAATGTGGGCTGAAATGAAGAGACTTTTCTTCGAAAAGTATTTTCCAGCATCGAGAGCAGCAAATATTCGGAAAGAGATTTGCGAAATTCGTCAACACACGGGAGAAACACTCTATGAGTAATGGGAGAGATTTAAGAAACTATGCGCTAGCTGTCCACACTGCCAGATAACCGAATAGTTATTGATTCAATATTTCTATGAAGGGCTCTTGCTTTCTGATGGGAGCATGATCGACGCTACCAGCAGTGGTGCTTTAGTTGATAAAACGCCAGCGGTGGCAAGGGAATTAATTACAAACATGGCCTCCAACACACAACAATTCAGAATCCATACTAGGCACGGGTCAAAGGGCGTGAATGAAGTTAGTGCAACCTCGTTGGAAAAGAGATTAGATGACCTCACTTCTTTGGTGCGACAATTGGCGGTCACGAGGAAAGAAAAAGCTAAGGTATGTGGTATATGTTCAATGTTAGGATATTCTACTGATTTATGTCTGATTTTGCAGGAAGAAAACGCAGAGCAGGTGAATGCCATGGGAGGATTTGCTGGGCTAAATAAAAGGAAGTACAACCCATTTTCCAACACCTACAATCCGGGGTGACGCGATTACCCGAATTTGCGATATGGGAATCCTCAAAGATAGCAAGCGACCACTAATTTTCAACAGTATAGACAACCATACGCGCCGCGTCAAAATCCAAATATAACATCAAATGCTGAAGGTAAGTCTTCTTTGGAAGATATAGTACAAACTTTGACCACTAACACTTTGACGTTTCAGCGGAATACTGAAGCAAGTATCCGGAATTTGGAAAATCAATAAAGGAATTTCGAAAACCAGCTAAGTCAAATTGCAGCTGCCATTAATCGATTGGAAGCACGAAATTCTGGAAATTTTCTAGCACAACCGGAGATTAATCCTAGACAAAGTGCGAAGGTTATCACATTGTGAAGTGGTAAGGAACTACAGGAACCACTTCCGAAAAATTCCAAAAGAGAAGTAGAGGAAGAAATCACGTACACAACACATTCCCAACCTGAAGTGACACAAAAAAAAGGGTACAAAATAAGGTGTTTCCACCTCCTTTTTCAAGTCGATTTGCAAAAGCAAAAGAAGGAAGAACAAGAGAAGGAAATTTTGGAGACTTTTCGAAAAATTCAGGTAAATATCCCTCTCCTTGATGCAATTAAACAAATTTCACGATATGCTAAATTCCTTAAGGAGCTTTGTATATCAAAGAGGAAATTAAAATTTGATGAGAAAGTTCAATTGGGAGAAAACGTTTCAGTAATTTTGCAAAAGAAAAAGCTTCCACCGATATGTCAAGATCCAGGTATGTTTAATATCCGTGCTAAATTGGTAATTTGCGGATTGAAAGAGCTATGTTAGATTTAGGTGCGTCTATAAACGTTATACCATGCGATGTGTATAAATCTTTGAATGTTGGACCTCTTAAAGAAACTAACGTAGTGATTCAATTAGCGAATCGCTCAAATGCTTATCCAAAAGGTGTGTTAGAAGACATGTTAGTTCAAATAGGAAACATGCGTTTTCCAGAAGATTTTTATATTTTGCATGGCACCGATGACGCATCTTCCTCCACTTCGATCTTATTCGGAAGGCCGTTTTTGAAAATGACTAGAACCAAAATAGATGTTCATGATGGATCTTTAACTATGGAATTTGATGGTGACTTAATTAAGTTCATATTTAAAATACCATAAAATTCCAGATGAAGAACAATCTATTGTTTATGTGGATTTTATTGATACATGGATGCAGGAGAATTGGATTTTGAAAGCCAAAGATGAAGTTGAAATGATGGAAAAGGCGTTAAAGTGGCAAGGAAGTGAGGAACTTGCGTTATCTGGTGAACTAGGGGAGAAGACGTCAATTTCACAAGGGGATGAAAAGTCGTTATTCTTTAATGGAGAATTGGAAAACGCATCTCATTGGCAAGATAGGGAAGAATTGACGTTAGCTAGTGAACCACCAACTACACCACATGAGACGCCATCTTGCATAGAGACAACCGAACCCCTTCATCAGCTCACGTCTGTGGAAACATCCAAGAGGGTGGATAAATTGTTGCCATCGTTGACCAGCTCACCAACACTTGGATTAAAGAGCTTACCTAGTCATCTAAAATACATCTTTTCAGGTGAGAAAGATTCATTGCCTCTTATTATTTCTAATCAACTTTCGGATGTGCAGGAAAGTCAACTTTTTAACGTTTTGAAGGAGAATAAAGAAGCTTTCGGTTGGACGGTAGCTGATTTGAAGGGAATTAGTCCCACTATCTATATGTACTGAATTTTGATGGAAGAAGAAGTGAAGGAGGTGAGGCAACCACAACATCGTCTAAACCCACCCATGATGGAAGTGGTGAAGAAAGAGATTTTGAAGCTTCTTGACACGGGCATCATTTATCCGATTTTGGATAGTAACTAGTAAGTCCGGTTCAGGTAGTTCCAAAGAAAGCTGGTGTAATTGTAATTGAAAATAGCAATGGTGAGTTAATTCCGACTCGTCTCCAAAATGGTTGGAAGGTATGCATAGATTATAGGAAGTTTAAATCAATAACTAGAAAAGATCACTTTCCGCTTCCATTTATTGATCAGATGCTTGAAAGACTTGCAGGTAAATCTCACTATTGTTGTTTAGATGGCTATTCAGGATATCATCAGATTTTGGTGGCACCTAAGGATCAGGAGAAGACAACCTTCACATGTCCATTCGGTACCTTTGCTTACCGAAGAATGCCATTTGGATTATGCAACGAACCCGCGACATTTCAACGGTGTGTGGTAAGTATTTTCTCCAATCTTATGGAAAATTGCATGGAAATTTTTATGGATGATTTCACGGTATATGGGGAGTCTTTTGAAACATGCATTATCAACCTTAAAAAAGTGCTAAAACGTTGCATTGAAACTAATTTCGTTTTAAATTACGAAAAGTGTCATTTCATGCTTGATCAAGGCATTATTTTGGGCCATACTATTTCTTCGAAAGGAATTGAAGTCGATAGGGTTATGATAGATGTTATTCAATCTTTATCTTACCCCGCGAATGTGTGGGAAGTTCGTTCTTTTCTTGGTTATGCAGGATTTTATCAACGATTTATCAAGGACTTCTCCAAAATTGCGCAACTTATGTGTAGATTGCTCTAAAAAGACGTGACATTTGATTTTGACGAGCCATGCAGAAGTGCGTTTGATGAGCTGATGGAGCGACTCACTACAGCGCCGATTATTCAGCCACCATAATGGGACATACCTTTCGAGTTGATGTGCGATGCGTCGGATTATGCAGTTGGCGTTATGCTTGGTCAAAAAGTGGACAAGGTACCTCATGTTATTTATTACGCTTCTATGACACTTAATGATGCCCAGAAAAATTATTCTGCAACGGAGAAGGAGTTTTTAGCGGTCGTCTTTGGGTTGGAAAAGTTTCGGTCATACCTGTTGGGGGCAAAGGTGATCATCTTCTCCGACCATGCAGCTCTGAAGTATTTGGTAAACAAGAAAGAAGCCAAGACAAGATTAATTCAATGGATATTATCGATCCAAGAATTCGATGTGGAAATTCGCGACGGGCAAAAAATTTAATGGCCGATCACTTAAGCAGGATCACATCGAGTACCACGCCTGATGTTCTTCACGACAAGTTTCCGGATGAGAGCCTTTTCGTAATTCAACAGGTAATTCCTTGGTATGCGGACATAGTGAACTTTTTAGTAACTAAGTCTTTACCTAGTGATCTATTTAGAGCTGAGAGATATAAAATCAAGCGAGAGGCTAGATATTATGTTTGGGATGAACCTCACCTTTGAAAAATTTTTTCTGATCAGATTGTTAGGAGATGTATCACAGATGATGAAATTCCATCTATTCTACGTTTTTGTCATTCATCTGTGTGTGGGGGACATTTTGGTCCCAAAAGAAATGCTCGCAAAATTTTAGAATGTGGACTGTTTTAGCCTAAGTTATTTTATGACTGTTACATGTTTTGCAAGTCTTGCGATCGTTGTCAAAGAACAGGTAACTTGGGATCAAAGAATCAAATGCCACTGACGAACATTCTAGTATGTGAGATTTTTGATATTTGGGGAATAGACTTTATGGGTCCTTTTCCTTTCTCTTTTGGTAAGAATTACATTTTGTTAGTCGTAAACTACGTTTCGAAATGGGTTGAAGCTAAGGCTACTATATCTGACGATGCTAAACCCGTGGTTGATTTTATTAAATCAAATATTTTTGTTAGGTTTGGAATGTCTCGAGCTATCATTAGCGATCGAGGAACCCATTTCTGTAACAAGATTTTTAAAGCGTTGATGAAAAGATGTGGTATCACACACCGAATCTCTACCGCCTACCATTTGCAAACAAGTGGGCAAGCAGAGGTGTCCAATAGAGAGATCAAATTCATATTAGAAAAAGTGGTGAATCCGATCCGAAAGAATTGGAGTCTACGATTGGATGATGCTTTGTGGGCATACCGAACTGCGTACAAAACTCCCATAGGCATGTCACCTTATAGGTTAGTTTTCGGTAAGCCTTGTCATTTACTTGTGGAAATTGAGCATAGAGCTTATTGGGCTGTAAAGTAGTTGAATATGGATCAATTGGAGGTTAGTAACAATAGGAAGTTGCAATTGCAAGAATTGGAGGAGATTCGTAATGAGGCATTTGAAAATGCGAAAATTTACAAGGAAAAAACTAAGGCTTTTCATGATAAAATGATTTCTAAGAAAATTTTTCTATCGGACAAAAAGTTCTTCTTTGTCATTCAAAGCTTAAGATATTCCCAGGAAAATTACGATCTCGTTGGCTTGGACCGTTTATTGTTACTAAAGTTTTTTCTCATGGTGCGACAGAAATTCAGAGCGTAGATACCTCTAAGGTATTTAAAGTTAATGGACATTGCCTAAAGCCGTATTATGAAAATTTTTCGGTCGAGCGAGTGGAAGAAATAGAGTTGGCACCTCCAACCTATTTCTAACCAGGTAAGTAACGAGACAGGTCCAGCTAATGACTTTAAAGAAGCACATTCGGGAAAACCCGTAAATTTTTCAGGTTTGTCTATGTTATTTCTTTAATAGTTTTTATTTTCATTTCATTATGTTATTTCATTTAGTTAGGAATGTAAATTCATTTTTTAAAATCCTGTCATTTTTATTTTTCTTTTCATTTTAAAACAAAATTTTAGAAAAAAAGCAAAAATAAAAAACGAAAATTTTAGGTGTACCGCCCCACCCTGTTTTCCCTCTCTATTTTCCCTCTTTGTTTGCCCCAAATTCCTTCTCTCACCCTCACTCTCCAGCTGCCGATACTTAACCCAAATACACCTTAGTCAATCAATTTCATCTTATCATTAAGAATACACGCAACTCTCATCTTTCATTGCCTACTCACCCATCTACCCTCATTTGTGAATTTGGTGTTGCGTTATTGTCATCTTGTGCAGGTTGTCTTCCACGAATTGGCAAAATGCCCAGGAAGAAGAGTGACTCCCGAAGGCTACCCACACCCATAAGGTTTGCTGCTGGGGTCTCCCCACCACAACCCCCTTCACAGATCACCGTACCACCCCCTGCACCACTTCCAACGCCAACGTTTCCTACTCCAGCACCACGTACATGGCAACGCACAAGGAGAGAAAAGGAGGTCGAAACCAGAAGCAAAGGGACTACCCAAGTTGGAGGCTGCACTTCTTTCGTACTTCCCGAAGATACCACCCGATTCCAACAGCTAAGTGAACGGAAAATTTGTCCATATAAGTCTATTCTTTCCGATACACTTGAGGCATTGCATATTTATGATTCTTTTATGGAATTGAAGGGTCTCATTGGATGGAGTGCTTTTGCCCGAATAAATTGCCCAGCCTTTGTTGAATTAACTAGAGAATTTTATAGGACCTTCCAATTCAATTGTGATAAAGACTTTGATATGTATACGAAAGAGGTTATTGAATTTAGATTGATGGGAAAGGAATTTGTGTTTTTTATTGTTGAATTCAATGTTACCTTGGGATTTCTTTCAACTGCTAAAACTGAGACTGAGTTATTTATCAATGCTCAATGTGACTTTCATGAAGATTTCACTGCTTCGGAGTTATGGAGTCAATGGTCTGTTGATACCAATCCTTATAATGCTAGCATTTCCAAAAGTTCCTTTCTTCAGAATCCTATTTTCAAAATTATCCATTGATTGTTAGCATTCATTTTTTTTTGTCAAAAGGATGTAGCGGGTACATTGTCAAAAAGGTAGAATTTTATTTCTTGTGGTGCATGGATAGGCGCATTCCGGTAAACTTGGGTTTTTGGTTTATGACACAGTTTCATTCCGTTTTGCAAAAGAAATCTAAACCTTTGATTCTTGGGTCATATATCACATAATCAGTAGTTAATTTGGAAGTGTTAGATCTTGATAACACTACTATGAATGTGCCTTGTGGTATAGAGCCGCTGGATTTAGATTGTTTATGCAGGATGGGTATTGTGGATCTTAATCAAGGTTACCTTGCTTTTACCATTCCCGGCCCAACTACTTTTCCCACAACAAAAACTTTAATCGGACGACATCGGGCGCCACCAGCTGCACCTAGCAACCAACCACAATAAACCACCGATTTGGAAGCTCGTCTCAGTCGGCTCGAACGGGCAATGCACCATTTGGAGCACAATTTGATGGCCTACTAGGAGTATGAAGGATTTCAACTGCCACATCCGCCAACCCCTTGATTTCGGCACTTCCAAATAGAGAAGCTTTCTTTAACCTTTCTCTTTATCTTGATGCTTCTTTAAAATTGGGGATAATGTTGGTTTAGGTGTGGGGAAACGAATTGAAATTTTTGTGTGAATATTTTCAGCTTTGTTGTGTGGTTTATTGACTTTTACGTGTGGTTATGCATGTTGAGCTATGAGGCTTTGTCATAGTAGTTTGGATGAGATTGGGTATATGCATGACATTAAATTGGGCTAAGTGAGTTTAAGGTGAAGCATGTTGATTGATTGAAACAACTGGTCTAATATGTTTAGTCAAAATTTTGACATTTGAGTGATGAGGTAATGTGTGGAATTGAAACGAATTCTTGAATTAAACTTATGAGCGAAATTTGAGCCTAAATGACATTGTCTTTATGTCATGCTATTTCTTTGAATTGTGTGATGCTCCTCTATTCATGTTGCCTTCAGAACTTGCATGGAACCGGTTTGAATTTGTTTGATCACATGAGATATATAAATGATTAAGGCCTTCCTTGTTTTTACACCCTTAGCTTAAAATTGACCCACCTATTTAATTGCCCTTTGCAAACATTTTTGAGCCTTTATCCTTATTTTTCAATCAATTACCTTACATTAAAACCTTAAAAAAACCCATTAGCCTTATCCTATCACAAGTTTGAATGAAGCATTGAGTAATTTGGGATTTTTTATTTGTACTTTATTCTGAGATACTTTTATATGTGCTTCTACTCATGTGTTTATTGTTTTCCCCTGTTCTTAGCATTATTCGAAAAAAAGAAAAAGAAAAAACAAAACAAAAGAAAAAAGGGAAAAAAAAGGAAAAAAAAAAAGAGAAAAAGAAAAGAAAAAGAATGAATGAAGCATAGTAGCTTGAGTTAGTATGAGTGGTTGTAACCCTTTATGTCGTGTTTATCTCAAAATTTAGTTATGTGTCCCTTTTATTTGATGCTTTGTGAATGTTTGTGATGAAACCCTTGTCATATTTTTACCTCACCTATGAACCTAGCCCCATTACAACCTTGAATGAAGTCTTTATGATCTATTAGCCCATGTGATCTGAATGAATAAGAATTGGTGAAACTGCAAGTCTATGGTAGTGCAACATAATAGAGTGAGATTAGAGAGAAACACTTTACCCACAAACACTTGAGTGTAAGAGCGAAATCCGTGAAAAGAATTCACTTTAATTTCATGTTTGCTTTTGAACAAAGATGCCTTATTTTGACTTTGTTTATTTACATTAATAAAAAGCGATTATGATATGTGTTGCAACTTAAGTCTTACTAGCCCAAGTTGATGGATTGTATGCACTTGATCTTTTGAAGGATGAATTGACTTAGTGTAGTGGTTTGACATGTTGGCTCGAGGGCGAGCAAAGCTTCGGTGTGGGGGAATTAGTTAAGTCATTAAATTGCACTTATTTTGGACTTAATTATTGTTAATGTGTTGAAATTATTATTCGGAATTGATGGAATTATCTTATAATTGTTTACAAATGGTTTTCAACACCTTAGAGACAAAATGGAATCAAAAAGATGCAAAAGAATGAAGAAAATCCGAAATCTCCAAATTGACATAAATTCAGTAACTAAGCGTGGGCACGCCTAAGGATGGAACAAATCTGCAGATAAAATTTCAGAAGTCAAATTCAAACTTATCACAATCTTTAAAGATTATCTTGCCATCTTTCAAGAGAGTTACCTATCGAAAATAGAAGAGTGTATTATCTGGACAGAATCAAGAGAAGATAACGAAGAAATAAGCATAAAGGAGAAGACTTAGGGATTGATGCAATGACACATTAGGTTTTAGAATAGGTTTCGGTGATTTGGGCTGCGACACTTTTCTGGTTTTTGTTCTTTACGTTTTTGCATACTTTCAATTGGTGTTTTCGTATTTTTCATTAAAGAACCAGGGATGGAGACTTATTACCTTGTTATTTCTTTTTTTTTTCAATTAGATTATGAGTAGCTAAATTTTTTGTCTTGGTTGAGGGGATCCATGTTACATGTTATTATGGTGAGATGTTTTGAATAGAATTTACGTTGTTAATAAACATTAGATATCTTCAGATCTATTCTTTCTAATTGAATTCGTTGGTTTCTAGGTGCGCAACTAGAGATTAATTGGTTCAATCGCTAGGTTAACGGGATATGACGTTCAATTCCGGTAATCATAAGTAGCAATTAGGATTAACTTATCTACGTTAGAGTCAGAAATTCTAAGAAGATATTCGCTTGATTGATTGCATGTTGTACATGTCTTTCACTTGCTCATTGGTTCTTGATTCTTAATGCTATTATTCAATTTTACCTATGATCATATATAGGTTATTGTTTAATAAGATTGCTAGGATACATGTTTCTAGTCATTACACTTAAGAGAAATTGCCCCCAGTGAATGTTCATTAATGATTATAATTTTATATTGAGGATCCATAATAGCATGGTAATATCGGTGACCCGAAACTAAGGTATTTTTCTATTGATTTTTCAGATTTAATTATTGTTTCGATTTGTGATTTTTTCCTTTGATTTTTATTATTATTGCCGTGAGTGAACAACCCCCCTTTTTATTTTCGTTATTTGTGCCGTTTGAATTCATAATTTCATAATCGTAAAATTCCTCATAGGAATAATATCCGTTTACCACTACTACATTAATTTGTTTTAACGGGACTCAATTCTTTTATATTTGGTTGCAGGCGACAGCATCACCAAGTCACACACTTCTTCTCCACTTATAAGCTACTCAGTAGTGGGAGAAATTGGAGAAGAGTTAACTACATTATAAGATGAGTTACTTTGAGTAATCTCATCTCCTTTCAGAAGATCAACACCTCTCTAGTGCTCCTAGAATACCACATCCCTGCTCCTGACCACCTTTTGCTTCTTTGGGTCACAAAGTCTGAAGTCAAACTAATCACCTTTATAGCGAACAAAGATGCAAGGTATTGCCTTTGAATCAAGCTTTTGTCTCTGATCCTTGAGTAGGTGTTTAAATATCTTACAACCTAAAACTCTCAGATGATGATATGTAGGATCTTTATTAGCCTACACTCTCTCGAAAATCTCAAAATTTAATGGAACTAAGGAAGCTCGGTTGATAAAAAACACTGCATTCCTGACTGCTTCACCCCAAAATCTTTAACAACACGGACATTTTGAGCATGCTATAAACCTTCTCCATAATAGTTTTGTTCATCCTCTCATCAACACCACCATGTTATAGAGTACAATGTTCAGTCTTTTCATATCTAATGTCATACAATGTACAGTAATACTCAAACACCTATGAGGTATATTCACCTCCATTATCTATTCGCAGGCACTTCAGCTTCCAGCTTCTCTTTCTACCATGACATGAAAATTATGAAAAGTTTAAAATGCTTCCCTCTTTGCTTTCAACATGTAAATCCAAGTCTTCCTAGAAGCATCATCAATGAATATAACAAAATATTTGTTACCTCCAGTGAATCCTTCGCAATTGATCCATAGACATCTAAATACACCAACTCTAATAACTTCTACTTCTTTGTAGATCATCTCTTGAAATAAACTTTATGTTGCTTTCCTACCAAGCAATGATCACAAGGATTAAGGGGTAAAGTGGTTTTGATTGGGATGAGAGATTTACCACCCAACAACTTTAATCCTTTCTCACTCATATGCCCCAATCATCAATGCCATGTATTTGAAAAAGTTTTTTTTCAACTGTGTATGCTTCACCACCACACACTTTTAAGTATATCTTGTACAATGTGCAACATATCTCTCCTCGAGCAACAATTATTTCTCCATTAGATAGTTTCCACTTCTTATCCCTAAAAGTATGCTTGAATCCTTCTCGATTTAACAAGTTTATTGAGAACATATTTAGTCTTAAATTAGAGATGTTTCGTACATCTCTCAAGGTCAGCAAGCATTCGATGTTTGTTTGAACTCTAATAACACCCATATCGACAATCTTAGTGAAACTTTGATTATCCATCTTTATGCTCCCAAAGTCTTAGCTCTTGTAGTTTGAGAAGTAGTCCACTTTTCGAATACAATGATATGAAACTCCCTTGTCAATCAACCACTTAAAACTCTAATCACTAACATGGAAGCATTCACTTGTCGCACAAACAAGGGACACCTCATCATTTGTGTTCGAAACAATTGCGATTTTATTCTTTTTATCTCCATCATTCTGATGATCTTACCTTTTTTTATCCCTCTTCCACTAATAATAGAACATTTTAATGTATCATGGCTTGTTGAAATAATGGCAGGTCTTCACCTCTTTGTCACCTCTATGCTTTGGTCAGTTTTTAGACTTGCCACGCCATTTAGGACCCTGCTTTTACTCCTTCCCCTTCTTTCTGCCATGAAAGCTTGCACGTTGTCAACTCCCAACTCTTTTCTTATGATTTCTTCATTAAATATACTCTCGTTGATTATATCCAAAGAGAGCACACCTTCAAGAACTAAATTGATATTCGTCACCACTAGTCTCTCCCAACTATCCGATAACGAACTCAACAGGAACAAGGCTTAAAGCTTGTCATAAAAAATGATCTTTGTTGTTGTAAGCTTGTTGGATATATCTTAGAAATCACTTAAATTCTCCAACATAAATTTTCTAGCTTTCAACTTCAAGTTGACAAGCCTTTTAATTAGAGAGACCTTGTTGTGGGCAGTCTTCCTTTCATAGAGTCCTTTTAGATTTTTTTTCACAGTTCAAAAGGATCTGTTTCTTGAGACCCATAGTTGCATATACTGATATCAGTCTATTGTCAACCAGTGCCCAGAGTTTTCTGCTTCTTCTTCTCTTATTCTATATTTGACATTTTTCAGGTTTTAAAGGAACTTTATCATTAACACCTTTGTCCTCATCAATAGGATCAAAAAAATCCTTGCAACATAGAAGATCCTCCATCATGGGCCTCCAAATAGAGTAATTTGTTAATGTCAACTTAATTATAAAGTGTTTCTGTTCCTTCAAAACCTGAAAAATGTCAAATAGGATCAAAAAGATCCTTGCAATATAGAACGCCCTCCATTATGGGCCTCTAAATAAAGTAGTTTGTTGACGTCAACTTGACTATAGAGTTGTTTTCATCTTCCATTGCGATAACTCTAATGCCATTTGTTGTGAGATAAAAGCACAACTCTCTAAAAGATCAACCAAAGAGCAACGACAATTCACTCTTCAAGTTCAACAAACAAATATTAGTACGAAAATGAAAACTTAATAAAGAAGTAAACAATGAGATTTGATGTGGAAATCAAATATAGAGGGAAAAACTATAGACCAAACAGATAAGCAAATTTATTTACCTTAAATAAGGATTTACAAAGTTTAATTTTAAAGTTTTAGGATTGAAACCCAAAGTTAATATGCCAATCAACAAACTCTCTAACTAATCCCAAAAATAATAAAAAAGATGAGAATCTTATACTACTATTTCTCTCTCAATTTTCTTCCCTTTTTGGTGTTTCTGGTGGCCTTTCTATACTCCAAGTTGTGTTTTTTCCTCTTTTATATTCCCGAAATAGGTTTTCTATATTACACATGATCAAATACATGGTTGTGTATTTAATGGACACAGGCGTGTATACAATCATGCATGTCTTGGCTCTTCATGCTCCCTTCACACGGTTCTAGAGACTTACATAGTTAATCCATACAGTCGTGTAAATCGAGGACACTGGAGCGTAGCACCGTACACTACTGTATCTCCCCCAAAAGGGCTTTGTCCAACCGTCATTCATCTAGTCTTCTCTCTTTTGTCATTTCTACAAATTATAAAAGTCTCAAAATAGAGCTAGACATTAACAACTTTTCTCTCGTGAAAGCTTAGATTGGACACCGTCTTCGCAAATGTCTAACACATAATAGAAGTTATGAGGCCAAATATTTAAAAAATGTAGCTATTGGACTTGAAAGACAGATTGTGCAGTTTGCAAAGCAAAAGTTAGTTGAAAGCAAATATGTTATTCCATCAAAGCATAGAAGACAAGGTAATGTGACTTCAGAAAATAGACGGATCTTAGTTAGTCTCAAAAGCAATCCTCAATTTGATAGCCAAATCTTCATCAATAATATATTTCTAAAATCGTGCCATTAATCTTTCATATTAATCAGAACGTGTCTTATTGTCGTTTTGGTACATGTTTCATGAGATGCGCTTTGAATTTCCTTCGCAAGTCCCTGTCCAATTTGTAGCCTATAGTGGACATCTCAAGCAAGAAAAAGGAAAAACAACGTGCCAGACTTATGAACTAGCCCTAATCTTTTGGCTTGATTAACTTGTCTTACATTTAATGATTAAAGACTAAAGAAGTTTTTAAATAAGATTAGTCTGTTCAATAATGTACGGATAAATAAAATTGCAACAGATAAAAATTAAGTTATAAACTAAAGACTTGGTCAGTTCATCCTCTACGGTTCAAAATTCTTCCGTACTTGCTCCTGACAGTAAACTTCGTTGCTTTTGTGTGTGTATGTATATATATATTACAGTAGATATCAGATAAGAAAAAGAAACCATGTCAATAACAAAATAATATTCTGAATCATTACGTACGTAAATCTTTACAATTAAAAATTGGAGGATTCTCTACGAAATATATGAAAATTGCAGTCACATATAAGTCTTCTTTTCTTCTTTTCTTTTTCCTGTTATACTTGTTTATAAGTAGCACGTGAAGGCAGAATTGCGGGTCAGAACCTTTTGTAGTTACTAAACCAGATTGATGAACATTATTTATCGAAAATACTTCAAAGTAATTAAGGTTTTAATTTAAATGTATTAGGAATAAGTATTGATAGTTGTAGTTTTGGCCAAGCTCTTTATGTACAAAGAAATCGCTTACAGACATGAAGAAAGTAATTACTTTGTTTCAAGTCAATCTTGTTCGTGTAGCTAGAGTCTATCACTTCCAAAAGATGAGACAAAATATAGCTCTCTTCTTGCATCAACTGGTTAATTTTTTTAGTTAGAATTGCGACTTCTGTAACAAGATTGTCATATCCTTAATGATTCCACTACGATTTGTCTTCCTTCCTAACACGTTTCTGGGCACCAATAAACTAATAAATATGGCTGAGAATGAAAGCTAATTGCTTGGTTACTTGATTATTACAGAACAAGTTAAGCCAGTGGTCACAGAGCAAGATACAACAGAAACATATAATTGAGGAGAGATAACGAAGTTTTAATTAAATGTGGCCACCATGGATACTGGTCGTGACATGACACTGAGTGACCAGATATTATAATACCCACTTATTTTGAATCATTGCATATATTTATGTTTTAATATTTTTTTTGTCTTTTTAGAATAATGAAGTACTGTACTGCTATAATTTGTTAATCTGCAGATACTGTGATTATAATGATTTGAGAATATCAAATGTAAATTTTTTTAAAAGAAAAAGCTGGAATTATAATCACTATTTTTTGAATGCTTATTAAGTCAAAAGTCAAGATAAGCATAAAAAATGGACAAGTGTTATAACCATTACTTATTTTGAAGTAGCATATTACCTCTAATTTTGTTTAAGAATTTCTAACGACAAGGTGATAAGTTAGTATTGATGATTATAACAAATTGACTCATCTTAACGATGAGTTATTTGCTAGATAGGATAGTGAAATTATACACATAGAGACATTGTGAGATTTGATGGAGTTCCTGTTCTCATCAAGTTGGATCGAGATATTAGGCTTGTTGTCAAGTTTGTGAGGAGTTCGCATGATGCCTTGAGGATCAGGTTGGGCTTAACTTTTTATCCTTACACATGGACACTTGGACAGGATAATACAAATCCTGTGGGATATATTGATATGGAAAAGGTTGGGCTAACCAAAACATATAGAAGTAGCACTACGTGGATAAAAGAAGATGAGCCTTATGTTAAAGGAGGCTGGTGTTGTTAGAACTTCACAAAGGGCTTGAATCCTGACAAGAAGGATGTGGGACAGTTGGCACATAATTCACAAGCAAAATATATATACGGCTAACAGAACCAAGAGGTGTGGATAGTTTGATGTGTCCTTTTCTCTCTTGATTCTAATCCCTTCTCCTTCTCATTGATGTGTTTTGCTGCCTTGTTATCTTTCTCATTTCTTACATATTTTCTATATTGGAACCTAGAAATAGTTATCCATTAGCTCTGTAAATTTGGTGACATTCATAATGTTGAATATATATATATATAGAGAGAGAGAGCAATATTTTTTTTCCAAACATATTGTGTGTGTGTTCTTGAATATTCTGCAGGAATATTCCACCAGTGCTTTCATTGAGAGAATGTGTGGTGGAAATCTATGATGGCCGAAAACACAATGATGAAAGAAATGGCTGCTGAGATTAAACGAGTGTTAGACGATATCGCAGACCTGCATGAATGAGATGCATCTACTCAAATTCATTTGTGATGTATTGAGACGAATTTGGAATCCATGAATAGACATATGGAGAGGCTTAGCAAATCTATTGATCGCCAAGAATAGAATATTGTGGTTAAAGGGTCATCGACAAAGGCAAGCTTGTTGCAAACTACTGGATCCTTTAATACATTGCAAGTTCGACAGGTCAAGATTGATTTTCTAAAGTTTGATGGGACGGATCCTTTTATATGGATCTTTAAAGTTGAACAATTTTTTACTTTTTATGATACTTCCGACATCCAGAGGTTCACAATCGCCGCTGTGCACTTTGAGGGGATAGTGGTCCCTTGGTACTAGATGTTGCAGAAGGCCAACCTAATCCCCACTTAGGCTTCACTAATGTAGGCCATAGAGGAGCATTTTTGGCCATCATATTTTGAGTCACCTCGAGCCCAACTTTTTAAACTGATGCAAAATGAGTCAGAATACTATACTCAATTCATGATCCTGGCTAACTGATCTATAGATCTTATTGAGAATGTGTTATTGGACTGCTTTATAAGTGGGTTGAAGGATCCCATTAAAAGTGATGTCATTGCACAGAAGCCTTCAAGTTTGATTTGAGCTGTTGGGCTTGCTAAACTCTATAATGAAAGAAGAAGCTTTGGAAATTATTTTGGCTCAGCTAGATCCAAAAGTCTTACTCCAATTGCCAAGACTGGTCCTTACGTGACCAATTCCACTTTCCCAATGCGCCTGCCTCCACCGACTGCTTCTGCAAATCTCCCTTCTCTGTTACCGACATCCACGAGGCAGTCTCACTTCATCACCCATAATCCCACTCCCATCTGCCGTAGTACTCCAACCGAGATGTAGCTAAGAAGAGATAAGGGTCTATGCTTTACATGTGAAGAGAAGTACCATAGCCCATAGGGATCACAGGTGCTCGAAAAAGCAATTAATGTTATTTCTGACCAATTTACGAATCTCCAGATGAACAAAAGGTGAACACTGTATCAGAAGAAGCAAATCAGAATGAAGGTGAGTTAACTCATCATCACTTATCCCTTCTCGTGATGAATGGTACATAAGGAGGAACCACTATTCGATTTTAGGGGCTATTAATAGTACCCAGGTATGGGTGTTATTGGGTGGGGGAAGCTCGGATAGTTTTATACAACCTAGAGTGGCTTGACATCTATGGGTTCCCATTGAACCAGCTCGTGGGGTCAAGGTGATGGTTGGAAACAGCCAGTTCTTAGTAGCTGAGGGTAATATTAGAGTGTTACCAGTTTAAATTAATGGGTATGTAGTCTCCCTCACGGCTTATGTCCTTGCTGTATTGGGAATTGATGTGGTAATAGGAGCTTCGTGGCTAGCTACATTTGGTGCTCACATTGCTAATTATAAGGAAGCATACATTCAGTTTCACGATGGTGAGCGTTTGCTTGAATTGCAAGGCATAAAATCTGCTCTTCCTACTCCTGCTACATACCACCATACGCAGAGAATATAAGCCACCAAGGCTATTGTTGGGTTATATGTTCTAACATCCACCTTTCCAGTTACATAAGCTAATCCGCTCTTTCAAGTACCGGATGATATATCTGAGGATATGAAGCAGTTGTTACAGAAACATATTTCTGTGTTTAAAGCAACTTGGGGGTTACCCCTACCAGAACACACGACCATGCCATTCCTCTTTAGGATGGGGTTACAACAGTTAAGGTAAGACCTTATAGATACCCAATCAACCCAGTACCAATCCTTTTTCAGCACTTGTGGTATTGGTCAAGAAGAAGGACGACACTTGGGGCTTCTGTATGGATTGTCGAGCGTTAAATGTCGTTACCATTAAAGATTTGAAAAACTGTCGAGGTGTATTAGTTTCGCAAAATCTTAGATTTATCGCAGTTGTTTATAGCAAAATAAAAAATCAGAAAAATTAAACACATCAAAATAAATCGACACTAATATTTGTTAACGCAGTTCAACACACTTTGTCTACGTCTGTAGACCCTCACTGTTGGATCCTGTTTCGTTTTAAATTTTACTTATTCTTTTATGTATTTATTTATTTATGTTTGTTTGTTGGTTTAATCATTATTATTTTTTATTGGGTCATTAATTAGAAATTTGAAGGAAGGATTAGAAATTGAAATTAGAAGAAAGTGTTAGAGATTAAGTTAGCTTAAATAGTTAGTAGAGCCATAAAAGACTTTTTTTTTTGTTTTTGGAGAAAATAACATATATATTAATTAAAAGGAGGGTTTATGTACAAAGTAAACAAACAGCCACAGGCGGCTCTCACAATATAAAATAAATGTGCCACAGACGGCTCGCAAATAAAATAAGTCACAGGCGGTTCTCAAAACAAATCAAAGCCACAGACGGCTCGTAAAAAACAAAACAAAAACAACTAGGTAGAAAGCCTCCAGATATGCCGCTAAAGAACAGGTATCTGAAGACGAGTCTCAAGCCCGAGAAGCCGGGAACGGATAAGCTCAATGATGTCCTCAATGATGT
>JANZLH020000335.1:12559-32260 GCA_026770325.2 Erythroxylum fimbriatum
GTGTGAGGACTAGGTCTGCAAGAGTGAAAGCTATCCAAACCTTTCATAATCTCAGACAGAAACCTGGTGAACCGGTGTGGGATTACATGATGAAGGTAATCTCTGCGGTCACTAAGGCTGAGATGCTTGGGGCATATATGGATGCGGATACGCAGATGATTATGATCATCAATAGCTTAAACTCTTCTTTTCAGCAATTTAAATTGGATTATGTGTTTGCCCCTGAATTTTTTTTTAATTTGACTAAGCATGATTAAATATTTTTGGAGTCTTGCAAGATTTATGTGTGTTGGGATTAATTAGCATGTTAGTATTAATGATATTAGGTGGCATGAGTTAATTGATTTTTAGATGAAGTGTTAAGTTGCCTAAGGGGTAGTATGGGGAGACCACTTAAGCATTTAAGTTCCTAGGATTTTTAGTAAGGGTAAGATGGACCTTTTAGCATTAATGAGAGTATAAAAGCAAGAGAAATGTGTTGGCTTTCATTTAAAGAAGCAAAATATGAAAATTGACAGAGGAGAAGAGAGGGAGAGTCGTAAGTGGAGATAAAGAAGGAGAAAAAGAAGAGCTTGATTAGGTTTTGATTTTTCTAAGTCTTCAAGAAGGTTTTTGGGATAAATTTAAGAAGGAAAAAGCTAGAGGAAGGTTCAAGCTTTCATTTGAGCCAAGAAACCCTTTGATTTGGTGAAGATTTAAGGTAAGGGTTTTTCAAGGTTTTGAATTTTTGATTTGTCCTTGGTTCAAAGGGGTTAGGAAATGGATGGGTTTAGAGATTCTAAGATCAATTTCATGCTTTGGGTTCTTTACGTTTTCCAATTTTTGAATCCTATTGATTAGGGATTTTTGTGCTTTTGTTGAAGTAGAGGAAGGGAGGCAAGAGGAAAAAGAGGAGAGGCCCATTTGAACAAGATTCAAGCAAGGATACTAAGGTGGGTGACATTTTTATATTTGAGTAAATAGGCTATTAAATGTTCTTTCATAAATGAAATTAATGATTTTTCCAACTACCTCCTAAATGAGCATTTATTATCCTTTAATGATTGAGAATTGACCCTATGTTGTTGTTGTGTGTGAACTTTGGAAATAAATTCAAATTGCTTTGAAATTGTGATAATTGCTGCTTTTGATTGCGTTGAGAGAAAATGGCTTTTATGCTTGGCTTGGAAATGTGATTGTTGAATTGTACAACATGTCATGTACATGAAAAGTAAGTTTTCAAGAATGTACCATTTAAGAAAAATATTTTCATATGCATGAATTACATGTTATGTGGGTTCGGTATAGTCCATCCAAGAATTGTCACGTGCACGTTGACCAAGTCAAGGCTTCTCCCGCCTGCCCGCTAGTGGCATGGAGCTCCTTTATGGACTCCCTCAAGTTTACGACTACACAAGACCATTATGTGGAATTGTGTAGTTCGTCATGTTTATGGATTTACCCAAGCCATTATGATGTGCTTATGTGTTTACATATGTTGACATGTTTGATGAATGCTTAACTTATGTGAATTATGAATTGGTTTGACAAGTTGAGAAGTATGTGTTTTATGGATTTTTGTGAGAAATTGCTATGCTTATGACGATTTTCAATGGTTTTTGCTTATTATCGATTATAAAACTGTTACCCACGAGCTTTAAGCTCACCCCCATTCCTTCCCCTCTCCAGGTGACAAGAACGAGATCGAGTAAAAGAGAATCGAGGCATCACTCCAAAATTTGCATCTTTTTGTGTTTTAAGCTAGACTTGCAATTACAACGCTTTAGTTGTATTTTGAGTAAATTACTATTCATGTAACTTTTTGTATTTTGGCATTTTGAGATATTGATGTAATGTGGCTAAAAATGCCCACTAAAGCTTTATAAAAACTCTTATTTTTTGATGCTAATGAAGTATGTTTACGTTTTGCCGATGATATTCCAAAATTTGTACTTTGCATTTTCAAGTTTTTCCATAAGGGTGAGAATGTGTGTTCTGATTTTAGGCAAAATACTGTATTGATCTAGGTTGAATTGGACAAAGTTGTCTTCATGGAAGTTGTAGATTATTTTCTTATCTTTCCAATGATATATAGTATGAAATCTTTGGACATTTGAGTTGAGAGATATGATTATTAGAAGTTGGTGATATTGCATAGGATGGACTTTTGAGACAACTATTTTATTTTGAAATTTTGACCCTTATAGAGGCTTTTTTAAGTTCTTCATCAAAGTTGTAGATCTTTCTTTTAGCTTTCCATTGATATAAAGTTTGTAAATTTTAGAGTTATGGATCAAAAGTTATAGAAGTTTGAATTTGAGATATCGGTGAAGAAGAAAGAGCGCAGGTCCCCCCGAATGTCGCGGTCGTGCATTCGCACAATCGCAACTTTGCAGGACCACCAGAATGTCGCGATCATGCATGCGCACGATTGCGACTCCGCTGGATCACCCGGATGTCGCGGTCGTGCATGTTATAACTTCTTCTCTAGACCTCCAAATGACCTGATTGTTAAAGCATTGGATTTCTAACACATTTCTCTATCTCTCCACAAAAATTTATAGCTTTTAGTATTAATCTGAAAAAGTTTGATTGAATCAAAGTGAGGGGATTGTTAGGAAGAATATGAGTTGGATATTTTACTGAACATGCTTCAGTATTTTGGTGATATCTTGACCTATAGAGCTCCAAATGTGATGATTCTTATCCCTAAATAAACTAGAGACTTTAAGTACAACTCCTCTAAAGGGATTGATTTTTAATTCAGACTTTAAAACTTTCAATTTCTAGAAGGAATTTGAATATAATGAATTGTTTCAGACTAATGATAGTCTAAAAGTGTGTGGGCTATATCTTTCAGGGTTTTACTACAAATTGAATGATTTTGGTGTCATTGGAAACGTAAGACAAAGGGGAACAAATGTTCTGAAGAAGTCTTATTGAAATTCTGATTTGAGTTTTCCCAAAATCTGTTCGAAAATAGGAGAAATGAGTTCGTTTTTGATGTTTGACTGGTGTGGGCACGCCACCCTTGTGGGATGCACATCCAGATGTCACGTAGGACGTCGGGCACATAACTTGCAAGGGCAAGGTCCCAACAACCTAAAAGTCAATGGATGGATTTAATATAATAGATTCCATATCAAACAAAAGTCTATTGGCAAACATGTAGGTTATCTCTACAATACCTCCTAAAAACAGCAGTACAAATCAACATTAGAATGATTGTTTCACCACTGAAACCCCACAAAAATACAACTGCACACACAACCAAAAATCTGCAAATTGTTCCTCATAAAGAACTCATTAAGCAACTATCCGAAAATCCCAATTAATTCATGTAGTATACAGTTACAAAAGATTGCCCAAATCACCAAAAATTAGCTACCAAAGATAGCGCAAGATCATTGAAATTATAGTTGGCAAATCACAAATCTCCTAGACGTTTTTCACTAAAAAATTATATCTGGACAGACCAAAAAATTCACAAAACCAATGGAGTAAAACAAAACTACAAATCTAGATAGGATCACCATAATATCAACTACCAAAAATAGTGTTAGATACCCATAATTACAGCTGCTAAGTTATCATGTTGTAGTTGTTTTCCCACACAAGACAACCTAGAAAATTAGGTGAAACACAGTAATAATGCGACTGCAAAATAGTCGATTTAATCTCCAAAAATCTAACTACTTTAGCTAGCCATTATCTCCAAAATAGGTTGTTAATTAAATACTATCATGACTAGGATTTTTATCCCAAATAAACCTCATCTTCAAAGAGTCCCACAAGGTAAAATAGTCATTATAATAATATTCCTCAGATAATCAAACATGTCCAATTACAAATAATTCCCAAAATATCATAACATATATCTTAACAAAAATGTCTCCTGATATTGTAATGTTGAAATTAACTACACAACGTGAATTATTGAACTTTTTTTTCACTTTAAGAATGTTAAATTTTTAAAGGGTCAAAGTTTGAAATTAAACACATGGAGTAACACGTTAGTTATGTTGAGTAGTCAAAAATTATGGCTCATCCCATAATCCTACATCGAAAATTTGTTTGAATGGTGGAGGTTCCTAAAGCTATAAAAGGAGCCGCCTCTCCTTAGTTAAATACATCCCAAAATTGTTTGTCTTTCCTTAAGGGAGAATTCCCTCTCTCCTTTTGTAACATTTCACTCGTATTATTTTTTGAAAATAGTGAAATATTAATTTAGTGGTGTTCGAGGAAGTAGGCATAACTAGCTGAACTTCGTTAAATTCTTGTATTCTTTATTTGTCTATTTAATAGCTATTGTCAGGTATAGATGTAGTGAATTATTGTACTATTAAAATACATGTATAGGAGAATTCTATCTAGGAGATTGAGTTTTAAGTGAGACCGTTTGTGACCCCTCCAGTCTTTCTTAGGAATTTATCTGGTGTAATTTTCAGTAAAATTGTTCACACTCTATTTACCTAGGCAATAGCGCTCAAGACAAATTTGTTATTATTGGTGGAAATTAACCCAAGTTTCACAACAATTGGTATTAGAGTCAAGGTTTTTTCTTAGTATGCACTATGGTTGCAGCATGGTCTATTCTTCCACATCAAATAAAATTTTCCTTGGGCCATTGGCATTCCGCATTGAAAGCTATTAAATAGAAATTATAGTAGAGATGGCAGAAATTAAAGATACGACTACACCAACAACTTCTGCCTCTTCTATTCTGGCAAGGCTGTGACAAATGCAATATTTGCAGTAGAGATTTTTGATGGCATGGGTCATGTCGGTATATGGCAAAGTGAGGTTTAAGGCGCTCTTTTTCAGCAAGGTCTTGACATTGTCATTGAAGAAAAGAAACCAGATGATGTTGAGGAGAAAGATTAAAAGATTATAAATCGTTTGATATGTGGTACAATTTGATTGTGTCTTTCCAGAGAGAAAAAGTATGCTTTTTCAAAAGAAACTTATGTATCTAAATTGTGGAACATATTGGAGGAAAAATTCTTGAAGAAAAACAGTTAGAATAAGCTCCATTTGAAGAAAAGACTATTTCGTTTCTCTTATGTTACAAGTATCACTATAAATGATCACATCACCAGTTTTAATCAGTTAGTTACTGATTTAATGAATTTGGATGTGACATTTGAAGATGAAGATCTGGCTTTGATGTTGCTGGGATTGCTTCCTAAAGAGTTTGAATTTCTTAAAACTACTCTACTTTATAGGAAAGTTGTTGTATCTTTTAGTGAAGTTACAACTGCTTTGTACAGTCATGAATTGAGAGGGAAGACAAAAGAAGAACGTACAAGTAAAGCGGCAAAACCTTTGGTAGTCAGAGGTCGTTCGTAGAGCCAGACTAAAGGAAAGAAAGGGAAAACAAAGTCGAGGCCCAAATTGAGCAAAGATGAATGTGCCTTTTTTGGGGAAAAAAGGCACTGGAAAAAGGATTGTCCAAAGCTGAAGGATAAAAACAAACCTAATAAGGGAAAGGTTGTTGCGAATTCGAATGTTACTAAGTGTAAAGATGCAGACTCAGATCTTTCATTGATTGTTAGATCCTCATTAAGCCCTTCTAGTCCATGGCTGCTAGATTCAGGCTATAACCATCATATATGTCCCAACCGGGATTTGTTCTCTAATTTTAGAGAGCTAGAAGGTAGAGTTGTCTATATAACAAATGACAATCCCTACACCACGAATGAGACTGGTTCAATTTACTTGAAGAATCATAATGGAACAACCAGGACTCTGACAGATGTTAGATATGTGCAAAGTTTGACAAAGAATCTCATTTTTGTGGGAGTCCTAGAATCAAAGAGCTACATTGTAAATACAACAAATGGATTAATAAAAGTCATCTCTGATGTACTTGTGGTAATGAAAGGAATTTAAAGAAACAAAAACCTATATTATTACCAAGGTAATGTAATTATTAAAACAATAACAGTAGCTTCTAATGATGATTAAGAGCTAGAAGTAACCAGGTTGTGGCATACACACTTGGGACATGCAAGTGAAAAATCCTTGAAGATATTAGTAAATCAAGGATTGTTGAAAGGAGTTTGGGCCTGCAAATTAGATGTCTGTGAGCATTGTCAAAAGGAAGCAGACAATAGTGAAATTCAGCACTGTAATCCATGATATGAAGGTATTTTAGATTATGTTCACTCTGATATATGAGTACCTTCCAAAACAGTTTCTTTAGGAGGAAAAACACTTTATGTGACCTTTGTTGATGGTTTTTGCCGGAGAGTATAGTTGTATACTATGAAGACTAGGGATGAAGTGCTAGGACTTTTGTTCAAATGGAAGAAGATGGTGGAACCTCAAACAGGCAGAAGGAGGGATGTTACCTTTGATGAATCTACCGTGTTAAGAAAGGTGACAACTGAAAATATTGAGCAGACATATGGTACTCTAAAATAGGTAGAGTTTGAAGGAAGAATTGTTACCATAACAAATGATGAAGCAGATGTAGAAACTCTTGTGGTAAAAGAGGAGCCAGATGAAGAAGAGGTTTCAACCTAAGAACCTCCACAACAACAATTACCAATTGCCTTGAGAAAGCCAAAAAAGGAATATTCAAATACCTGCTCTTTATGTTAATATGGTGGCTTTTGCATCTCCAATAGAAATTGATGACACTCCTACCACTTATAAGGAAATAGTATAAAGTTTAGAAGAAGATTAGTAGAGGATAACTATGAATGAAGAAATGCATTCCCTTCATAAGAACCATACATGGAAGTTAGCTAGTCTCCCAAAGGGAAAAAAGGCAATTGGATGCAAATGGATGCATGCAAAGAAATATGGATTTCCTAACAAGAATAATGTTCGCTACAAAGCAAGGCTAGTGGCCAAAGGCTATGCTTAGACGGAGGGAATTGATTATAATGAAGTTTTTTCTATATTTGTAAAACATTCCTCTATTTTAATTTTTTTGGGCTTTGGTAGAAAAGTTTTATATGGAACTAGTTCAACTAGATGTAAAAATTACATTTTTACATGGAGACTTAGAGGAGGAAATTTATATGACTCAATTTGAAGGTTTTAAAATTGCTGGAAAAGAGAATATGGTGTGCAAGCATAAAAAATCGTTGTACGGATTGAAGCAATCTCCAAGGTAGTGGTCCAAGCGATTTGACAAGTTTATGATGGGGCAAACGTACACAAGAAGCAAATATGATCACTGTGCATATTTTCACAAGCTACAAGATGGATCCTACATCTATCTTCTTTTGTATGCTGATGATATGCTGATAATTTTAAAGAATCTAAGAGAAATTAAGAGATTAAAGATTCAGTTGAATCAGGTGTTTGAAATGAAAGATATAGGTAAAGCCAAGAAGATTCTCGACATGAAAATAAGCAAAAATAAGGAATTGGGGAGACTTTGTTTGACTTAGAAACAATATCTGAGAAAGGTACCAAAATATTTAGGCTTAAATGAAAAGTCAAAGGAGGTTAATACTCCATTCACTCCTCATTTCAAGCTCATTGCATTTTTGTCTCTAAAGAATGATGTAGAACGGGAATACATGTCAAAGGTATCGTATGCAAATATTGTTGGTAGCTTGATGTATGCCATAATGTGTACAAAGCCCAACATTTCATAGCTAGTTTGGGTTGTGAACAGGTCTATGCATGATCCTGGAAAGGAACATTGGCAAGTTGTGAAATGGATTATACGGTACATTCTGAACACCGTAGATGCTGGTTTGGTATTTAGCAAGATAAGCAATACAGTTAATGTGTAGTCGGATATTGTGATTTTGACTATACCGGTGATTTGAATAGGCATCGATTAACTACTGGCTATGTGTTTATTCTTACAAAGCCACCAGTCAGTTGGATGTCTACCTTGTAGTCAATAGTTGCTTTGTTGACTACAAAGGTAGAATATATGACAATTATAGAGGTTGTTAAGGAGGCAATTTGGCTTCAAGGATTGCTTGGTGAATTAGGGGTTTGATAGAAGCATATTAAAATGCACTGTGATAGTCAAAGTGTTATCCTTTTAGCAAAGAACCAAGACTACTATGCAAGGACGAAGCATATTGATGTTCATTATCACTTTGTACAAGAGGTTATAGAAGAAGGAAGAGTAGCAATCCAGAAGATTAAGACCACTAAGAATCTTGCTGATATGTTGACAAAGGTGGTGACTGCGATCAAGTTTCAACATTATTTGTTCTTGATCAATATTACTAAAAATTGAAGATGGACGCTTTGAAATGCATTTGAAAGCACTACTAAAGATGAGTTTTGTGAGAGATTTGAAAAAATGAAATTCGTCAAGGTGGAGATTTGTTGAGTAGTCAAAAATTATGTCTTATCCCACAATCCCACGTCAAAAATTTGTAGGAATGGTGGAGGTTCCTAAAGCCATAAAAGGAGCCTCCCGTCCTTAGTTAAATACATCCTAAAATTGTTTATCTTTCCTTAAGGCAAGTTTCCTCTCTCCTTTTGTAATATTTAACCTGTATTATTTTTTGAAAATAGTGAAATATTAATTTAGTAATGTTCAAGGAAGTAAGGGTAATTGGCTAAACCTCATTAAATTATGGTGTTTTTTATTTGTCTATTTAATAACTGTTGTAGTAAATTATTGTGCTATTAAATTACATGTTTAGGAAAATTCTGTCTAAATTGTGACCCCCCCAGTCTTTCTTAGGAATTTACTTAGTGTAATTTTTCAATACAATCGTTCACTCTCTATTCATCTAGGCAATAGTGCTCAAGGTGAATTTGTTATTATTGGTGAAAATTAACCCTAGTTTCGCAACAAGTTAAAGATTAAAAGAGAACCTAAGACCAAATTTGGCCAAAAAAAAGGGAATGTTAATGTTTATAACAAATTACATATCAGATCATTAAAATTTTAAGAGTATAAAAAAATTCAGTATTTCAAATTAATTGAGTCAAATCTCTAATTAGTGAATCCTACTTGTAAAATCAAGTAATTCTCATTGAATTTAGTATCTCTTGGCACAAAATCAGTAACAGGAAAAACATAAAAAAAATCATCTTAACTTTTCTTAGAACTAACACAAATTCTAAAATTGATGACGTAGTTAATACAAACATGGTCACTTATTATCTTGGAGAGATAATTAGGGCTCCTCCACTAACTTAAGTTGTTGCACAAAAGAAAGGTGGCATGATACGAAATGGAAGACCACGTTTCATTGATTTTTTTCAATAAAGAATTCCCAAGCCAATTCCCAAGTCTGAGTTCACATTTACATTCTTTTTTGAGAAATTAAAATTTTTTATTAAGTACAGAAAAGATTACAAATTGAGGAGTCTTTCTTATGTGTGGGAGAACCACGTAACACACAAAACACAAAAGGATTGCATTATACGACAACATTCTACCAATACCTAACTTAAGTCAATTAGGGTAAAACGAACCCCTACTTTCGCAAGTCTTCGACCTTTTACCCGATTAAGTATGGCGATTGCGACGCAATTGACACAGCTCTGGATGATCTGGAGGCGATGTTTTCGGTGATGTTAAGGAACATTCTCTTCTCCTTTCTATACACTACCAGCTATTTTTCTCAGGTAATCAACTCTCCTTTAGTCATCTATTAGGAATTAGGGCTTCTTATGTGGCTCTAAGCGTTTGCTTCATTTTCGGACGTGGGAGGGAGCTCTCTTAAGGCTTAGCTCTTCGGTGTTATTCTAATGAGGGAGAACACGACTCAGGCCAGTTTTCATTTATACTTCATGCACATCTCAACTCCTTCTAACGATCTCTTTAGTCGAATCTGGTACAACTAATCTGAAAGCTTGTCTTGATTGTTTCCTTATGGGTTTATAGGGAATTCGATATCAACCCCGAAAGGAAAGATGACCCATCCCTAATCAGGTAAACTATTTATTGCTTTCTTGCTATTCCTTTCCTTTCCTTGAGAAGAAGTTCACATGTTTAATCATTGTATAAACAGTAATCCATCGATAGAGAATAGAGAGAAATATTCTTCATGCTATGTTCCACCCTGAAAAGGAGAAATATTTCAAACTGAACAAATTCTCTATTTCCTTAGAGCTACATAGAATTAACTGCTTGTTTGTTTTGGGTTCATTTGTGATCTATGATTGAGCTTAGTTTCTGCATAATGGGTTAAGTAGCTACTTCTTTAGGATTGAGATAGCTAGTGCTATATTCTTCATACATAAGCCAATCTCCTACTACAGTAGAGGTCTAACTGATTGATAATCAGTTGCTCCCTTATGCTGGCAGTAGAGAGATCTAAGAGAGAGGATATTGAAATAGAATGGTCTCTGAATCTTTTGTTATTCCTCTCCTTCCAGATCACTTGGACACATGTAGCCATCGAGAGTAGTATTATAGCCTGGTCATAATTAGAAATGTTCAATTTAGGAATCTCTTGTATAATATCTGTGATTCTACCATAGTTGAAGTTAGGGGCATTGGAGAAGCCATATTCAAAGAAGAGGTGGTCTATGGATTCATCAACTAGATTGCATAGGATACATCGGTTAGAGGAAGTTAGGAACTTCAATCTATCCATAGTGCTCAGTCTGTCCCACATTGCTAGCCAGAGCAGAAAACTTACATTTGGTATAAGGGCCTTATTCCATATCAAAACATCCCACCCTACTCTATTTTCTGGCCTTCCCCTCATCTTTTTAACTTCCTTTACAGTAATCCCAGAAATTGGAATTCCCTTTCATAAATAATTATCTCTCTCTCCATGACTTCTGAATTAAGGAAGGTGTAGAAGTGTAGTCTCATATGAGGATAGAGTCTAATTTCCATTCCTTATTATTTCTTAGAGCTTATTATCCTTAGGGAATCTATTTAAAAGGGAATTTTCCATCTAGTTTAGTATTAAAGGACCATTTCCTAATCCGTTATCATACCATAAGAAAAATATGTTTCCTGCCCCTATTTGGAAAGTCATGTACTGGTAGATCTCCCCCCTCATTCTAAGAATTTGGTTAAAGAAACTAGGTGTAACTGACCTTGGTTTTTAAGGCCCATAAACTCCTTCCTTTTAGTATATAGGAATGGATCCATTTGGTCCACATTGATTCTTTATCAATAAGAATTCTCTAAATCCTCTTTGTCATAAGAAGTCTGTTTTTAGTAAAGATTGACTCTAGTCTTAACCCACCTTCTTCTTTCGGTTGACAGATTGTCTTCCAAATTACTTTGGCTATTCCTTTCTCTCCGTTCTTTTTCCCCTATAAAAATTGTTTCATCAATTTCTCTACTGTTTTAATCAATCCTTTTGAAAGGAAAAGGTGTGAACACTAGTAAGTGTTCATAGACGTGATAACTGATTTCAGTAACTGAAGTTTCCCTCTTTAGGAAAGTACTCTATTGGTCCATGAACCCAATTTTTCCTGTATCTTTTCTATCAAAGGAATACATTCACAGAATCTAAGCCTCCTAGATGAGATAGGTATCCCCAGGTCATGTAGAGTAGGAGCTTTAGTTTCCATACCCATAGCTTGAGCTAAAAAATTTAAGAGGTGAGAAGCACTCTTGGAGAGTATGATAAAGCTCTTATGAAGATTAACATATAATCCTGACATCTCCTTAAATTGATTAAGCAATTTCATCAGAAGGGAGAATGATTAAATATTTGCCTTGCTTAGGAGAATAAGATCATCTATAAAACATAAACTGGTTAGAGAAATTTCCTTACATTTAGAGTGATATCTGAATTTAGGATCAGTTGAGATGTTGTGCTTAAGCAGCTGAGTTAGGACTTCCATACAGATTAGGAATAGGTAGGGGAAAGGGGATCCCCTTGCCTAGGACCTTTTTTTCCTTTGAACATTCTCGTGGGGCAACCATTAATCAATATCCCATAGGAAGCAGTAGATATGCATTATTGGATCCATTTGATGAAAGATAAGGGAAAATTCATTATCTCCAATATTTTAAGCATAAATCCCCAATCTACACTGTCAAAAGCTTTCTGTAGATCAACTTTAATAGTGCAATTTTAGGGACTTCTCCTGTAGTTATACCCTTTTAAGAGCTCCTGAATAATTAGAATATTGTCACCTATATCTCTGCTTAGCATAAAACCCCCTAATTCTCACTAATGAGAAATTATAGCACCTTCTTCAGCTTATTTGCCAAAATCTTAGCAATGACTTTGTAGAGAAAATTTGTACACGATATAGGTTTGTAGTGATTCCAAGTCTCTAGGTTTGAGTTTTTAGGGACCAGGAATAAGAATGTCTTGTTTATTTATTTTAGTAATACCCCTTTAGGAAGAACTCCTTCACTGCCTCCTTAACTAGCCCCCCCAAACTATTCCAAGTTTTCTGAAAGAAAAAACAATTCAATTCATCTGATCTTGGAGCTTTAGCACCATTCAGGCTGAAGATAACCTTTTCTATTTCCTGGTCTGTAATAGGTCTTATTAACCAATTAACTTCACGATCAGGAATCTTAGTGGTTACAAACTGACTGAGATCTTAATCCAACTTAGATGGGAGAGAGTCTAATCCAAGTAGTTTACTGTAGAAATTTATAGCTTCCTTAGCTAAAGCATCTTGTCCGAAAACATCCACTCTAACTTCTATTTTAATAAAGGTAGTTCTGTTATTATTCTTTCAAGCTAACATAAAATTGAAGAAAAACCTTGTACATCTATCTCCCTCTTTTAACCAATTTATTCTAGCTCTCTGATTCAGTAAAGAGTGTTGATTGTCCACTACTTCCAAATAGTTTTGAAGAGATTCCGTTCTCTACTATAGCTAAAGCTCCTTCCACTGGGTTTTCTGCCAATGCTTTTTGCACAGAAGAGAGTTTCCTTAGCTATTTCAATCTCCTTTATAAGATTCTGACCTCTCTTACCATTAAGGCTCTTCAGCTCCTGTTTCATAGCCTTAAGCTTTTGGATACAAATTTATTGCTTAATCCCATAACATCCATGCTCCAAACCCTTCTATATTGCTTCTTGAAAACCATCCATGTTAACCAGGATATTGTTAAACCTAAAAGGATGATGGATTCTGGAGGAAGTGAACATGTTTACTATCTTTATAGGAGTGTGATATGAGATACTAGGGTCTAGAAGTTTTGTTGAGCTTCTTGAGAAAGAAAGTAGCCATTCCATATTTACCAAAACTCTATCTAATTTTTTCCTAATGTGCCAATTAGAACTTTGTTTATTGTCCAAGTAAACTTATGACCTTCAACTTTTAGATCCATAAGTTCCACCTCCTACATACAATGAAACATATCTGGGGAGTAGTTGAGTAAGTTACAGTTACCTTTAGCCTCTGATATGTATAAAGTAGTGTTAAAATCCCCACCTCAATTCTTTAGAAAACAGTTTGAATTTTACTTCATTTTAATGTTATAGGAATATAACTTTAATGATTATCAACATTTAAAAATCCACAGCTCTTACTATGTGTAGTTAAAATATTCAATAATGTGAATAATCGCGTATCAATTTTCTTCATGTCATTATCATCCCTATCATCACTCTTCTTCTCAATCACAATTGAAAATTTTAAATTAGTCATCTTCACAATATTTTTTACGTTGAATCTGTTATCTTTTGATGTCTTCGTGCTTCCAAAGGACTTCTTTCATATTTTACCCCAAGCAAAGGTGAAGAGGCATAACAATTCATGATAAGCTGAAAAATTTTGAGCATACATTCTTTGATAATTGGCCTCTAAATATCATTATCAATATTGCTAATAAGTATATTTGGATAGTGTTAATCTAAAATTTTTGGATCAAGAACTGCATTTCTCATAAATATTGGGAAATAAAAATTCTCTTTTTAATAAATTCTTGACAACAATTTAAGTAATATTCTCCCAAAACTATATATGTTATGTCTCCATATTTGCATCTCTCATTTTGATAAGATCAGGAGCTTTATAACCCTTGATAATAGAAATTTCAAGAATTTATTGTTCAATGATAGGATTAGCTGAATATTAGAAATAGGCTAAATTCTAAATAAATGATATATATCTAAAAATATATATTTTTGACTTAAGATTCCTATAAATAATAAACTTATAAAACTTTGTGTGGAACTCACAGTAAGACACTAAATTCATTGATGTGGAGAATTGAGGAAGAACTTGAAAATTTGTGAAATGTTAGAATTGGAACAAATTTTGAAAATAAGATCCAATAGTATTATATGAGCTTTATAAGATGAATCCTATGCAAAAGAGAGAAAATAAAATTTTAATATGTGATTTAATTGTGAGATATTTCTTATTTTTTTGGTATTTTTAATAACACATAAGATAGTCTAACATTCACTATTTTAGTGGGTAAATAAATTATTAATTTTGTGGTAACTGCCCCTTAGTTGAGACGTGCTTGATGGGAGCATATCGATATATTTATTTCAAATATAGTATTAGGTCCCTAAGCTCCTTTTAACTTTTATGAGATATGCCATCAATTAAGGGATTGAGAGCTTAGAAGAACTCCAAAATATAGAACGTTCAAACTTTTCTAAGCAAGACCATCTATCAATGGTAAGAGGTACACCGATCTCTTTCGTATCCATTTATTTATGAATATAGCATATATTAATATTGAATTAGCTTACATTTGATGTAAGAGCATGTTTATTATTCGATGCCTTTATATTGTCTAAATTATTGGTATTTATTTCCTATTTATGTTTTGACGTCAAAATAATTTAGGGGCATTTCTACGTTGTTAAGAATGTCTTTGATATTTGAATGGTGTTTTTAATACACTGTTTTTTTTAAGATTTTGCTTTAAAGAGAGGGATTAAGGAATTATTTATAATCCTATTTTTCAAAGTATTTGTGAAAACTAACATTATGAATTGTTTAGAGATCCGATTATGTCAAATTTTTTATTTAAAACATTTGATTTAATATAAATGGTTGAGAATGAATCAGGTAAAAAAACAAAAAAAATCAAATAATCCATACAATTTTTAATTAATTAGGCAATAGCCACAGTAACCCTAATTAAGCAAAATTATATATTAAATTTTAGGATCATATTTAGTATAAAGACATTACTTGTAATAGTTAATATAATAAAATTTATCCCATATGAATTTTTATTAGACTTGAATGAATAATTAGTATAAAATATGAAATTATTTTTCCTATAGGTATCAGGAAATGGGATATGATTTGATAGTTTTATCATGAAGTTTAACATAAATCTGCTTGAATTAAAAATTTAGTCTACATGCAACTTTTATGTCTTTTAATATATGTTCTACATTGGTAAAACATATATATTATTTGTTAGCTACAATTTATTGATAAGTAGTATCTATGTTTAAATTATGCAACTATTCAAACTATTAGTTCTCTTATACAAGTTATGAAATTCCAAAATTGAGGGGTAAAAACTATAAGATTTGGAAGGAGAGAATTCTTCTTCATTTGCAGTGGATGGACATTGATTATGCTATCTAGAACAAAATATCACCTAACATAATTGAGGTCAACACTTTAGCTCAATTGCTCTTTATAAACATTAGGAGCAATCTAATCGCCTACATGTGAAGTTCATAAAGACCAAAATTTCTACCAGTATTCGTGGTTTTGTAGAACAACATGATAATGTACGTGCTTTGCTAAAGGCTATTGATGTGTAATTCAATACTTCAATCAAAGCACTTGCTAAAACTTTGATTATGAAATTTTCATCCACGAAGCTCAACGGTGTCTGATGTGTGCGTAAGCATATCATGAAGATGAGATACATTGCAGCTCAGTCAAAGAAACTTGAGGTTGAGTTATCTAATTCTTTCCTCATGCATTACATTTTGAACACCCTTCCACGACCATAAGAATCCTTTAAAATCTCATATAATACATAAGGATCAGTGGCCAATAAATAAATCAATGACCATATCCTTCAAGATGAAGGGAGGTTGTTGATGGAATAGGCAGAGAGTTTGCAGAGTGCATATTTGGTTATTCATGGCAAAAAGAGAAATAAAACCAACTCAAGAGGAAAAGGTTAAATACCTTCCCAAGCTGACATAAGAAGGAATCCAAGTGCTTCTTTTGTAAGAAAAAATTGGCACAAGAAGAAGGATTGTGTCAAACATAAGAAATGACTTAAAAAGAAAGGCAATCCAATCTCACTAGTTTGCTTTGAATCTCATATAGCTGAAGTTTGTTATGACACATAGTGGATTGATTCTGATTGTATAATTGATATTACAAATGAGTTGTAGGACTTGCAAAACCCAAGGAAGTCAGTGGGAAGTGAGCAATATATTTTATCTGAAAACAAGATATGTTCACATATGGAGGCTGTTGGGGATTACAATTTAGTTTTAAGTACTATTTTTATTTTAAAATTAGAAAAGATATTTTATATTCTTAATTTCTCTAGGAAACTGATTTCATATTTGAGACTCGTACGTTTTGGATATTCCTTTCATTTTTCAGACAAATCTTTAAAATTGAACTATAAAATTGAATTTGTTGGAAACAGTACATTGTCTGATGATCTTTTCCATTTTAATATATAAGACAATACCTGTCATTACTAGAATAATTAGTTTTAGCGATGGAAATTCTTGACAAAAAATACTAACCTTATATCGGGAAACAAATTTGGTGACTGAAATTACCGATGGAAAGAGTTGTGGAAGAAACGACTATAGGTAAAATGTCCCAATGGAATTATAGTATTTCGTCAATAAAGTTCCCTATGAAATTTTAAATTTTGTGATTAAGTTTCCAAATGGAGCATGTAATCCAGTCGGTAAAGTTCTCGATGAAATTTAAATAACCATAGGGAAATTTTAACTATGGAACTATAATTTATGTAGGTAATTTTAGCAACGAAACAACAATAACTGTCAATAAATTTATCGACGACAAGTTTTTCGATAATGTACCTACGAAATATATCATTACGTCGGTAATTTACCTACGAAATATAACATTCCATCGGTAATGTAACATAGCTCTCCGTTAGTAATTCACTTACGAAATATTGTAATTTCGTCGGGAAATTTATCTATAGACCTAATATTTCTCATTTCCTACTTGAATTTTCCATTGATAATCTATTGATTTTTTTTACATTTAATTATTTAAGTAATAAAATCTTGATTCATAATATAATGTAAAAATTATATTGATTAGTCATATAATATAAAACTTATAATGTACAACAATAAGTATCCTGAAAATAACTGTGAATTAAGAATTCATAAAAAAAAACTTAAGAGTAGCAAAATATCAAATACATTAACTTAAGTACCGAAAATGTCATAAATCTAAGTTATGCAGTTGGCGAAGGTGGATGATCTGATTACTGCGATGAGGTACTACCCCTCTCCTTCAACTCATCTACCTCATTATGGAGCTGGGCTATGTATTCCATTAATAGTAGCAACTGAGTTGTTCGTATCTACATTGTGCTCTCAAACTGAACGGCTCTCTCATTGTATGTGGCCCACCTGCCAGATGCAGCTGTACTGATGTGGAAGATTGCGAATAGCATATGTTTGAAAATGAACCTAAGCCAAAAATCTTTCCACGGCGGTCCCTACCACCAACTACATGAAGATATGTCTGACTCTCATCAACAGTTTCAAAGTTCTGAGACTGTCATTGAATGCTTTCTTGTATTTGGTCATATCATTATAATTGTTTATGTTAATAAGTGATAATTGTTAGCTAATAATATTTATCAAATTAATATTAAAGTATAAATTTTATTTACATTAGATTGTCTGCATTGGGTGTTGACGAAGGTCACACCATCATGCTTCTTAGTGTGGGTGTGCAAAAAGAGTTAACGTAGTATAAGCTTCCTACCCATAGACTTTTCTTGCATCAAAATAAAGTGTTATAATTAAGTGAACTATAATTTACAAAATGTCGGTAGAGTTTTGTCTATTTTAATGATATTTTCCCCTTGTTAAACAAAAAAATTTATCTCATCAACACAGCCATTCATGGTAACAAATGATTTGTAAATTGAAGAGGAATAATCAAATGTTATCCTTATATTCTTCTAAATCTTGATATGAATTTGCTATGTTGACATGTAAAGGGATTTAATAGCCCTAAAAATTAATAACTTGTTAATGATGACTTGAAGGATTTAAACCCCTTTATATTTTATATTTTGAAAACTAAATTGAGTCAAAATGGGATGAGTAAGCTAAATTTTCTCAAACACTCTTAACAAATTATTATTAATCATTGTTCTCATCATTATGGCATGATTAATATCTCTTTTGATCCCAATAGAATGAAGGCTCTGAACTCTATAATCACTGATCGAATCTTACACTTAACATGTAATTAATATAAGAAAGAATTTCTCTTCATATATAAACCCTAATTAAGCATATATCAAGCTTTAGTTTGATAAATTAACTTTATTACACTTCTTATGAGGTGATATTTTATAATTTGTATGTTTTATTTTATATTACTCCTAGCATAATTATAATCATGGTATCAAAATTAGTAAATAAAATTTCATTTGGATCTTTAGTTCTCAAAAGTCTGTACTAAGTGATGTTTTCCTAAATAATTGGGTCCGATAATTAATTCCTAATTACTTAGTATAGGCCCATAAGCAAAATGGTCATAAAAGTAATTTTATTTTTTATTTCTTTAATTTTTAAGTTAGTGCATAATGCGAAAGGTGAATTCACTTAATCGAACAGGTAAGCCATAAAATAGAATCCAAAAATCATCTAGGTCAAAACTTATAAGCTTAAGTCCAAACTAAAAGCCCATAAAACCTATGAAATCAAGTCCAACAAATAATCCTACAAACCCTAAAGCTTAAGTTGAGCTCTAAGCACTAATAACTAATTTCCCATAGTTTCTCACTTCTAGATTAAATCCAAAATCCATTTGAAGCCTTAGGTACTAAGTTAAGAATTCTAGACACATTTTTAATCTCTTATTTCATTTTATTTATTAAGCCTTATAACCTAGCTCTTGATATATCAATTTCATTTCAAATCCTATGGCACCACTCTTAGCATTTTTTCCATTTCAAAGCCCTAATATTCATTATACTTATTTTATTTTATCTTATCTTATTTTAAGCTCCAAAATTCATTCTCAATATTTTATTTTAAACCCCGAGATCCACCTTTAAGTGTTTCATTTTTATTTCAAGTCCTATGATACAACTTCAAACATTTTCTCCATTTTAAAGCCCTAATATTCATTCTAAGGATTTCATCTCATTTTAGTTTAGTTTTAAGCCCTAAGAACTACCTATAGGCATTTATTTTTCATTTCAAGTCCTATGGAAATACTTTAGGCATTTTCTTTAGATTCCAATAGCTAATATTCATTCTAGGCATTCCATTTTATTTTATTTTTAAGCCCTAAGATGTAACTTTGGCATTTCATTTTAATTTTAAGACCTAATATCTATTCTAGGCATTGCATTTTTATTTTCAATCCCTAGCCCTTAGGTATGACTATAATTAATGTAGAGTATAAACTCTAAGAAGACTAAGGCTCTGTTTAGTTGGGCTTATACTAGTAGAGATTTTGTTAGTAGAGATTTTTTTGTAGATCTTTTTTTAGAATAACTTTTCTAAAAAGTCAGTTGACTATTTAACTGTCATTTAAAAAAGAGTTTTTTTTAAGAGCTTCATACAGTAGACTATTTAACAACATAAAAATAAAAAATACTTTTAATTTTAACTATATTTTATTATTTAAAGTATATTAAACAATATGCAAAGGACA
>JANZLH020000335.1:135095-164298 GCA_026770325.2 Erythroxylum fimbriatum
TTTTAAATCGTTCATAGGATCATATTTGCAATTCCTGTATTCTTCAAACGTTCATGAAATCTTTAATAAAACTTCAATGTTTCCCTATTAAACTATGACCTTAAACAAGATCTGTTTTACAGCCCCCCAGCTATCTAAGGCGTTCTAATACACAGGATCCTAACAAGGTGGCAAGTGTAGAGCATATTTGTCTTCTATGTATAACTGATAAGCTACATTATTCAAGAGTTAAGCTTTCAAGAGAGAAGGAGTTTAGAGAGAAACCATGAAAGCAAACACACTCAAACTTTCATTCATCTTAAACTTAATTGATTTCAACCTCTGAGTGCAACGACAGATGAACCTTGCTTTTATAGACGAAGCAAAGGAATACAAACAAACTACTTTATATAGGGAATATATTTCCTAGGTACAATCATGACAACTTTAGAAAAGAAGAAGCCCTAAGTACAATCATTATACACCTTTTAAAAAGCAACTTTTAGAAAGCAAACAATAAAAATATTCCTAAAAGATAAGATAGAATCTAGGAAAGACGGTGTGGACCCCAAAGATTCTCTTATCAACACACTAAAAGACACACAACTGTAATATACTATAATGATGTTTAAAAAGGAGAGCCACACATTGGGAAGCGAAATCCAATTCATAATTTATCACGAATTGGTTCTTGTCACGGTTGAAGATTGGATGGAGAGTTTGGATCACTTGAATTATCGGTGCCAGAATGACTCTATAAGTCTTTTGTCTTTTGATGGGACTAACATCATCTGTGCAGAGTCTTTGTAGGAATTAATTAAGCTCTTCGTCATTGGGGATGTAAATATCTTCATTAGGATTTTGAGCATCCTAGAAGAGAGAGGTTGTAGGTTGTGAAGGTCCTGCAATGTATGAGGCATCTTGGACTTATGTTGTTTCACCAGTTTCAGAATACATTGGGTTGTTTGGGCCTAGTATGTCGACTTCTAGTGCTTTAAGTTCACTAAGTTCACCAGGAAGAAATTCTCCTGGGCAATGTCCAAGAGAAGTAAAAAGGACAAGTGTATGTTGAGGAAAATGATTAATAGAAAATTCCTAAGAGATTTAAGAACATTGTCTTTGTACCTTGGCCAATAAAGTGCAGCATGATGAAAACAGACACGGTTATCAAAATAAATTATACCAGTTCTTATTGTGAGATATGGACGATGGATAATGAAGAAACACTATATAGATTGTCTCTTATAAGATGCTTCCTATAATTGATGTTGTTCAATGACTATGAAAAGTTGTTTCTTCCATTGTTTTAATGGTTAATACCACTCATGGAATGTCCATAACAGAGACCTTTCATTGTCCCAATCGCGCAAATATTGGTAGACCTGTAAAGGAGGTAAGGTAATAACACATGCATAAAGGCTAAGAGTGCCCAAAGGTACCATAATGCATTCTTAGAAAGAGGACCATTGAGAAAGAATACATTAAGTTAGGGTAGGTAGGGTGTTTTAAGATTAAACAAAGTAGTGCTACAGGGTGAGTTAGTCTCATTGAGGGAAAGGTGTAAATAGTATGACAAGCTTATGCAAGTAAAGGATGGAACTTCAGCAACATTAGTAGGAGCACTAGTAATAGGAGGAAAGGATTTTTTTTTTTTTACAGTAAGAGGTAGGTTAGCCATGGAAAGAAGGAAGATGACAATACTGAAAGGAAGAGATAATAAATCAACTAGGATGATATCTTTGATAAGGTGGATTGTGTATTTATAGCGGGAAATCTTCTTAGGATAGATTCCTAAAGGATGTAAGCATATTAGTTTTAGATGTTGAGTGGCCTTGATTTGTTCTGAACTCCAAGGTGGTGGATTCTTTCTTAGCAGCTTGGATAAGGATGAGGTGTAGTCTTCCATACGTGGCATGAAAACTCTAATGTAATTAACAATTCCGAGGAATTGTTGAATCTGTTTAACGCTGATATTATCATCTAGAAAGTGTAACAGCTCTTGAGTTATATATGGACCGAGCTGATAAAATCCATCCTTGAACTGCATACCCAAAAACTCAATTCCATTGGTTCCAATGAGACTCTTTTTTGTAAAAAGCATAATGTCATACTGTTTAGTAAGATTCAAGAACGTTTGGAATAGGGTCTTATGTTCTTCATGGATCTTTGAGTACAATAAGATGTCGTCGATGTATATCAATGTACTGTGAAGAATGGGCTCAAAGATCTTTGCTATTACTCTTTGGAACAGTGATAGGGCAACTTTAAGTCCAAATGACATAACAGTCCATTAATATTGTGCATTGGAAATGCAAAACATCGTTTTGTATTGCTCATTTAGGTCAATACCTAATTGCCAAAAACTTGCTTTTAGATCAAACTTTGAAAAAATAACAGCGTCCTACCTATATACTAATCTTTGGTAAAGGAAACTTACCATCTTGCAGGAATGCTTTAAGAGGCTTGCAATCAATAACCAATCTCTTTTTACCTCGCTTATGTTCAGACTTTTTATTCATGTAAAAAGCCTGACAAGCCCAATCAAACTTTGTGGGCTCGATGAGTCCTTGCTAAAGGAGAATAGCATACTCTTCTTGTGCTAACTTGAGATCATCAAGTTCATCTCTGGATGTATCGCCTTTGTCGGATTGATATCCTCATTCTTCTTGAAGGGAACATGGATGAAGAATTCAATATTTTTCCATGGAGGCTTAGGATGAGAGAAATGTGCATGAGATTCAAGAAAGTAGTTCAACAACAGATCTCTCCTAGCTTCATATGGTTTAGGAACCTATGTAACCTCGAACACATTTTAAATTTCTATATATGGACTAAAATAAGCTCGATACCTGAAGCCTGTGGGTAAGATCTGTAAAGGTGAGGTTTTACTGTATACATCCATCCCAATTAGAATGTCTGGGCCAGGTAAATGGCTTCAAAGTACTTTAGTCCATACTATACATTAAGGAAAAGAATCGAATCCTTATCTTTCTCTTGGTGATAAGCCCAATCTTAAATGAATTGCCATCAGCAACAATCAAATATTCGTCATGAAAAGTCCACACTTTAGGAGGTAAAATACTGGGCTTTATGGTAGTTCTGTTGGATCCAATATCCATAAACCCAATAACCTTTATGGGTTTATCATATTTATCTTGTCGAAGAAGTTGTATCTGGACATACAAACGAGAAACATGAACTAGTTTACGATCCAATTTTAAGCATGTCTGTTGTAACATGTATAGGGAATCATCCTCAGAAAAGACTGAATAGTCAGAAGAGTTGTCATCAGAGGAAGTAACAGAAATAACAAACTTTGTATCTTTATTTTCACTTGTCTGTTCCTCAATAAGATCTTCAAGGTTATCAAAGGAATGAATAGGCACGATTGACTTAATTGATTCTAATAACCTGATATCTTTTTTGGATTTGTTAAGACACTGTCTTACAAAATGTCCTGGCTTGCCACAAACAAAACATCGATCCGCCTTTTGAGATCGAGGAGTTTTTCTTTTAAAGAAACAAGCAATCTCTTTTTCTTCTTGCGTCGATATCCTTGTATTCTGGAAGATTTCTCATACTGCTGATAGGAAAATTTCCTATGATGATGTTTTTTCTTGGTATGGCAATCACAGTCTGTCTTTTCCTTGCATTTTATTTTCATATATGGCTTATTGCAAGCTTTTTTAAGGATAGGAATGCCTTTGATCATTTTATTGAAGAAAGCTTGTTGATCACAGAGTTTATCAAGAGAGAATAAAGTAAGCTGATAAATTTCTCCAAGAGTAATATCACTCATATTTCTTCGTAAGGCTGCAATGTTCCTTTGGAATTATGGTTGCAATTCATCTGGCAAGGATAATATGAATGTATAAAGGAGATTCACATCATTTGATCCGTTGAGAAGATAATATCTTTCCGTCATACATTGAAAATGCTTATGAAGATCATGTATATCAAGTGAACAACATTTCATTTCAAAATATTCTTGACAAACTTATTTGTCAATAAGTTAGAAGTCACCTATGAATTCTTTGTGGATAATACCGAGAAAAATACTTGCAGAAGTGACTTGGAAGTACTGTATGCGTTTGTAGTCGTTAAGACTTTGCCACCATTCTTGTAGAGTACCAGTGAAGCGAGAAGTGAACTCAGACAAAATATCTAGTAAAGCAGTATTAGGTTGAGTCATTTGCAAATCTAGGCATACTTCAAATTCATAAAGACATTCTCTCCATTTTTTAGGAGGAAGGTCATCAAATGTAAACCAGGGGCTTGAAGTAGGTTTGGTTGGTTGTACTATAACTTCTGGGGGTGATGATCTAAATGGTTCAGGGTCTATAAAACCTATAAAGTCAACATTACTGATATCTGGATTGACTTTAGTATGTTGAGGCATTGTTATCATGACATGAGCGAGATCAATTAGATAAGCCAATTGTTTAGAGGAATCTACAGATGATTCGGAAATCGCAGAAGAATGCTCAGATTGTTCAAAGCGTGCAGGGTAATGGTTTGCTCATAATACTCAGATGGTTCAAAAGTAAATGTTTGCTCAGAATACTCAGAGGGTTCAGGGGTAAGTTCTGGTATAGGTGTTGGAACCTCTAAAACCTCAATAGGTGCAAGAGTTGCTATGAACTCAAGGGATTTATCTTTGGATGAAGAGGATGTAGGGTGAGCTTTTGGTGGAGATGTAGGTGGTGTTTTAATCTGCAGTGGTTCATTCCATGAATCAACAGGTTTGGTATGTGAAGTAGATGGAATTGATGGATCCTTGGATTTTTCAGATTGAGACTTAGGTTTTGCAGATTTTGTAGCCTTTGACTTGGTAAAAAGAGGGTAAATGTGTTGTCTGATCAAAGTATAATTCATCTTGAGGACTTTTTCATAATCAGCAACATTTGGATAGGTAGGGTAAGAAGAAGAAGCATACATGGGTTGAGCAACTGGATAAGTAGGAGGATAAGCTCCATAAACAGTTTCAGACTGTTCAGTTTGCATGTCAGCTTCCATATGTCAAAGAACTTCTTTTATCCACCTAAGTTCTTACTCCTTGACTGTAAAGTCTGGTCCAAAATACTGTGTTGCGATATAATGGTGAAGATCTGCATCAAGTTGTCTCATCTAATCTTTGTAAGAATTATACAACTTTTGGATCTGAGAAGAAGCCCCATCTACTCGTTGATGAGTTGCGTGATTCTGGTGGCTTATTCCATCCAGCTTAGAATCAATCCTTCGTATAACTTTGTTCTGTGCTACTGCATTGTTGGTATGCCAATTGAGAACTTCATCAGTAGGATTAGAAACAATAGTTCCTTGAGGAGTTATTCCCATGGCTCGAACATAAGGGCTAGAGATAACTCTAATGGTTTATCAGTGCTCCGTTGTAAAGGAGGAAAGTCTTCCTAATTTGGTTGAACTGTCATACAAAGTATGGGAGCGGGACTAACAACAGGAATAGAAGGAAATATTGGTTGTAGTTTGGAGAGTGACTCTAGATAATCTCTGCCAGTAGGTTTAAGCATCTCACGAAGAGATTTAGGTCTGAGCCTTTATGTGTTGAGACCAATAAATTTGTTGGAATCATCTTGATCATCCTGACAAGGATGATATTGTTGAGAAGGCATACAACGAGTCTTTGACTTCTTTCGCCGTCGCCGTCGATTGTACAGCTCATCATCATCGTTACTGTCTGAGTCAGAGTTTAGAAAGACTTCATAATTTGGCTTATACATAGAGGGATGTGTATCCTAGATGAAATGTCCATGATGATGACTTATGTAGACAACATCTCCATCATATTTGACATAATAAATCATAGGATCTTTGCCTTCTGTATGAGACATAACATATTGTAGCATCAAAACTAGGCCAGAAGTGTTTGAAGTAACTAGTTGATCATCAGTAGGCTTGGTGTAAATAGATTTCACCGATCCTTCTCAAATAGTCTGAAGAATTGGAGGAGTGGTCGTGTGAAATGAGTGTTTGTGATGAATATGGAACACCTTCTGGTAGTTTGTGATCCATTCTGTTGACATCAATTTTTTCAACTCTTTTTGAGGCAATTGCTTCGGGATCTCGATGATGGTGGTCTGATCATTGGAACGATCAACAACCATATAAAGTGCATCCGAAGTAGAGTTGGGAAAGTTCAAATCTATAGCACGATTCTGAAGGCGATAGATCATCTGATGATATAGTATAGCCATAATTGTTGTATATGCTTGATCTGCCTTAATGATCTAGATTTGGACCTGGAGTCTTTCAGATAATGTTGGATCATCCAGCCTTATGTTGAAATCAGGTGCTATGGTAAGGATGCCACTTCTATTGTTGAGAGTTGTAAGCAAAGTACCAATTAGAGCATCAAGATGATTCGAGAAAATCTATTCGTCTCAACACAGAAAGACTCAAACCTAAATCTCTTCATGAGATGCTTAAACCTACAGGCAGAGATTATCCAGAGTCAATCTCCAAACTATTCGGGATAGGGGTGACAATAGGTTAGATTAGGTCCATTCAGGTTTGAGTCAAACTCGACAGCTCCTAGTTAAGCTCGAGCAGCTCGAAGCCCTACTCAACCTAAATTTTTTAATTTTGTAATTTAAAAACAAAATTTTTTTATAGTTATCGAATCTCAAGTTGGGTCAGATTTGAGTAGCCTGAGTCTAACTCTATTACTAATAAAGAGTTTTGAGGAGTTTGAGATAAAATTGGACATAATCTAAATAAATTCACATGTAATCTAGAAATCATATCCCAACCTAATATCCTAAAGTAATAAATTATCAATTTTATTCTTATTTATAACTCACTTCATTCTTATATTTCTTTTTGTGTTACTTCAATTGTGAGTTTCAATTAAGACTTAGAGATTTATACCAACGTGAAGATGTGTTATGGGAAGAAGTGAACTTCACTGGAACAATTAACCACATGAAGTGGCCATCTGGGCATTCTGTTTAGAGAATAAAGTCAAACACAGGCTCTTGGTTTATGAGTACAAAAACAGTCAATGTTTAGACAAGCATTTGTTCTCTCAACCCTTCAGTGGATGGAAAGAGAGGTTCAAAGTTGACTTAGGCTATGTTTGGTTGGATGTAAGATTTTTAATGTAATAGAATGGAATGGAATAATTATAATGGAATGAAATACAAATAGATATAATATTAGAAATTTGTTGTTTGGGAGGGATGGAAGGGTTCATAATGTAATATAGTGAAATGTTGTTTGGATGAAGGGTTTATAATGTAATATAGTGTAAAGTTGTTTATCATTTTACATTCCATCCTAAACCCCCCAAATAGGAGGTTTTTCATTTTTACTATTTAGGATAAAATGAGATGTAATATGAAACTCTCCTCTTTCACCATTCCATTATAAACCCTCATTCCAAACGATGGAATAATATTACATTTCATTCTATTCCATTAATAAACCCCAACCAAACATAGCCTTAAACATCGTTTGGGGTATTCTATCGTTTAGGAGGAGGTTTTATAATGAAATAGAATGAGATGAAAGAGGAGGATTTCATATTACATCTCATTTCATCCTAAACAGTAAAAATGAAAAATCTCCAATTTTGGGGGTTTAGGAAAGAGTGTAAAATGATAAACAACTTTACACTATATTACATTATAAACTCTTCGTCCGAACAACATTTTACTATATTACATTATAAACTCTTCCATTCCTCCCAAACAATAATTTTCTAATATTACATCCATTTACGTTCCGTTCCATTCCATTCAAAACTTTACGTCCATCCAGACATAACCTAATGGATTGGCTTATCTTCATCGCAAATTGAGTGTTTAAGCTTGCCGAGGAATAAGAACCAGAGCAGACAAGTTTTGTCAGAGAAGTAAAGAGTAGAGGTTAGATAAAGGCTACTCCTGGATGGAAGAAACTGTGGCTCCTATATTACTAGGACAATTTAGTAGGCACCAGGTAGCAAAAATTTTTAAACTTGGATCTCTTGTGTGGAGGAAGATAATAATAAGAAACCAATAATGAACTCAGTAGTCCAATCTCTAGTACGTTGTGAAGATTAATCAACAGTGTACTAAATTCGACTTAAGGTGTGAAATTTTATAGTTTGTTTCTGTTTTTTGGTACAACATGGAAATTGTAGAGTACCATCTAATGAACTTGACCTTCCCAATTCCTAAGACTTCAAAATTGTGAGTGGTTGGAGGCAAATATTAGATTTGACATTTAAATTGCATCACAAAAGTTCATCAAAATTTATCATTAAAATTTAAAAATTTTAAGTTTAACTAAATAAAAATTTCAAAAAAATCAACTATATTTAATATTAATCTACAATTCAAAAATTAAAAAAGTTCAAATTTTTTAAAAAATGTTTACAATTAACGATATATAAAACTTAATCAAACTTATGATTTTTAAATTTAATTCGGCACTCAAAATTTAATTAGATTTTAGACTTATTTAATAATTAATGCTAACCTCAAAGCTTTTATGGAAAATTGTAGCTACTAATACCAAGTAAATATATATATATATATATATATATTTGTTGCTCATATGCTCCTAATTCATTTAGTGATATTAAATTGAGTACTTTACCAAATTTAAGCGTGGCAATCTGATCCGGGTTTGACCCAACCTAAGGTCATCAGGCTACAAGCAGGGATTTTTTGGCCCGATCGGGCCAAGGGCTAAGCTTAGGTCAGGACTATTCAAGCTCGGCTTAACTTGTGGGTCAATCAAGAGCAACAAAACAATGTCATTTTTTTAAAAAAATTAGGCATTTTTTGAATTAAACAATGTCATTTAAAAAAAAATAGGCATTTTTTGAATTAAAAAAAAAAGAAATCAGGCCAACCCATTGTCATCCATAACTAGAGTCAACTACTTTTTCATTTTTTAATAAATTATTTGTACTAATATTTTGAAACATAACCTGTCTTAATTTGAAAATTGCATTTCTGCATTAACAATTCCAATAATAATAACAATGATTCCCATTAAAAATTTCACTTTTTTTTTTGAAAAAAAATTACTTATTTATTGAGACAAAACAACATCACAATTTAGAGTGGTATGTCTTAACTAAGTCTATTGGAATATTTAGTAGCTGATTTAGATAATAAGTGGACTGTTATATTTACATGCCTTGGAATCTATTTAAATGTAAAGGATTGAAAAATACATGCTATTTATTTGTATTTTTTTAGTATCACTCTCAACTTATTGATGCTAGTTCTTGATTAATGGAATTTCTGCACCAACTGAAGACAGTCTGTTTCTACTTCAACTGATGTGAAGTCAAATTGTATCAACCAAGAAAAAAGCTTCTTTAAATGTGATAGCTTTAGCAATAAGAGAATTATAATTCGATATAAAAAAAAGAGAGACGCATGATTTAAGGAGATAATATTACACGATCTTTCTTATAAGTACTAAAAATTGCGCTCAAACTTGCACTTCTCTTCACTGAAATTGTGGAGACCTATGTTGTCCTTGGGAATATAGAAAAGTCAATAATTTGAGACAGAGAGAACAAAACAGTCACGATCGTATGATACAATAAATCCACTTACCCATTTGCCCTCGAGAAAGAAAATTTTTGCATCAAATGACATACAAAGAACAACTTTGCTTGGATTAGCAGCAATGAAAGCAACTTTTGCTTTCTACGGTCTCCGGTTTGACTCATCAATCTTCTAAGTGGTGCAAAATATCTCATTGATTAATTCTTAACGATGACAGGGTTAATTAATTAAAAAAACCTCTAGGTCAATTTTTTAATTATAATTCATACTTTAAAAAATAATAATAAGATATTCAAAATTTTAATAATTTTCAATTTTAGCTCAAATTTTTATTTTTTTAAATTATAACCCAAATTTTAAAAAGTGACAATAAGATGTTCAAACTTTCAATTTTCTTCAATTCTAACCCGATGTTATTTGTTATTTTCTCGATGCTTTTAACCCTTTGTTTTTTATTTATTCTTCTGACGTCTCAAACTACTCTTGCATTATAACGTATTACATCAGTAAGCTATTCGTTTTTAGTTCATTCTCTCAATGCCCTTAGTGTGAAGGCATTGAGGTTGCGTAATTTGAAAATAAAAAATGGCATCAAGAGAACAAATTGAAAACGAAGGGAAAAATTAAAATTATTTTAATTATATGATTAAACGATGTCGTTTTATTGATCTTCATTTGTTGTATTAATTTTAGTTAACATGTATTAATAGTTAAGGTTTTTAAAACACATGACAAGTCACGTCACTAAATTTAACGAAAACATCAATGTAGGACTAGAATTAAAAAAATTGTATTTTATTACAACTTTTTAAAATTTGGATTAGAATAAAAAAATTAAAACTTAAAATATTTTATTGATCAAATTATAATTAAAAGTAAAAAAAGCTTAAATTATTTTTTTAATTAGCCCATGATCAAATTTGCAAGTTGTTACTTTTCAAGTGCACACCTCGCTGGCCGAACACGTCAAAGGCAAAATATTTTAAAGATTCTCACACGTTCGTGTCTTCTCAGATGCGTAACAGCCATTCACATTCGCTCCATAAGCACCAAAAGGCTGAGACTTTAACGTCTCTTCTCATTTATTTCTGTCTCCATTTACCCGCCACTGTAGATTCTCCGCGTGCGAACTCTTTTGATTTGACACCTGAGCTTCAATAGAGCCAAAACCTACCTCCCATCTGATCTCTGCTCTGTCCGAGTTCAAGTAAGGTATTGTGAATTCTTTCCCATGTTTTTTTTTTTTTTTCTCATTTTCATTGCACTGCTCCGTTTACTTCCATCTATTACAATAAAGATCGTCTCTTGAATGGAAAGTTTGGATTTTTATAAGTCATTCGGTGTTCTTTTGTGTTTTCTCAGCGAATTACGCTTGCCCATTTGTCGACTATTCTCTGTGTAAGATATTTTGTCTAGATCTTGAAGAACAATGGCTCGTTGTGCCTCGAGTTCTTGCGTATCGAAAGGTGTGAACTTGCGAGATGTGGTTTTCGGGAGTATGGGGTGTAAGGAATCGGTAATGGTCAATAACATTAGATTCAGAAACTTGGTGGGGGAGGTTGGTTGGAGTACTAGTGTGCACGTCTCCATTGGGAAACAGAGGCTTGTCGTCGTGAACAGTTCAAAGCCACAAGCTGACAAGCAAATAGGTGTGGCCAAAACTGCAGTGACAAAGGACTTGGGGACTGATAGTGTTGTGGGCCCAAGTGGTAAATTTTTGGAGATTGGAAATGAATCGAACACTGATGTTGGTGGTATTGGCAATGATGGGGACATATTTGATGGTAGAGGAGGAAATGGTAAATTTTCGGGTGGTGGCGGTAACGAAGGCGGTGGAGACGACGGTGAAGGAGAGGACCATGAAGAGAAGGAGTTTGGGCCTATTATGAAGTATGAAGAGGTGATCAAAGAGACAGAGGCTAGAGGAGTTTCTCTTCCTTCTGATATGTTAGAAGCTGCCAAGACAATGGGAATTCGGAAATTGCTGCTTCTTAGATATTTGGACTTGCAGGTAGACTACACTTGAGGTCTCTTAGTTTTTTATGTCATTTGAAGCTATTTGTTAGACCTCTTGGTTGATTTATTTACCAACTGTAGGGGTCAGGTGGGCTTTTGGGTTTTGCAATGAAATCATGCTCTATGCTTCGAAACAGAATGTTGGCTGATCCATCCTTCCTTTTCAAAGTTGGAACAGAGGTTTGTTATTGCTTGAACCTTTCCTCCTTTTGCACCTCTTCATTGTGGAGATTCTGCATCTTTAACATGTAATTAATTGGATTATGCTAGATTGATCAACTTACTAACATATCACCTTTTGTGAAACTAACTATATCAAGGCAAGATAGCCCGTTTCCCAGGCCAGGAGCCTTAAAGTTTTCAAGAAATGAGGTTTTTGTGGTTTACAAGATTGTAGGAAGCAAAATGTGGTCACATATGCAAGAGCATCTTTAACATGACTTAGATATTAATGTGTTTTTCATCAGGAAATGACCATTAGTAGCATTACAAAATGCAGATAGTTATTGATACTTGTTGTGCCACATTTGCGGAAGTTCAAAAGAGAGGCAAAGACTTCTGGGTCGAGTTTGAACTGTTTACTGCCGATCTTTTGGTTGGGGTGGTGGTTAACGTTGCATTGGTTGGCATGTTAGCACCTTATGCTCGTATTGGGCAACCATCTATATCAAAAGGGTTCTTTGGACGAGTGCAGAAGTATTATGGAGCTCTTCCTAGTAGGTCAGCTATTTCAAATTAGCATAAATCAAGTTCCATGTCACATTTTCTTAAAGAGTAGTTGTACTTTAAGCTTCAACATATCTTAACATAATGTGCTAATATATTACTGTATGACATTCATACTTCTCTGGGTAAGTCATGGTTGCAGTTTCTTATTATGGTGCATAACTTTCTGTTGCCTGTGGTGCAGTGTATTTGAAGCTGAAAGGCCAGGATGCCGATTCACAATTCAGCAGAGAATTGCCACATATTTCTACAAGGTATGTTGTACCTGTAAGTGGTAATTTTGAAAACCGTTGTTGATTTGTACAAGCTACCTATGTCTTCTTTTTTCAGGGTGTCCTATATGGGTCAGTTGGATTTGCATGTGGTATAATTGGCCAAGGCATTGCAAATCTTATCATGACTGCAAAAAGGTATACTTCTATCTAGAAGTTGACATTTTTGTATGGTTAGTTATATTGTTGACATTTTCACGGTTATTTTTTTTGGTAGCTTGAGGTACATCCTCCGACAGTCTACATGACCCTGAAATATGTAAAATTAGAAAGACCAGTCTAAGTAGTTGTGGCTTTGTCTTGCTTTTCTCTAGTTTCTTTCTCCCCTACAAATTTTATGTTTCTTGTTTATTCTCAATAGACAATTTTTGTAGCTCAGAAACTGGTGTTGCGACTAATTTGTATAGGCATGTTGATTTTGTGTTCTCTTTGAGTGGATCTTTATTTATCCTCTAATTGCTTCATGCCAGGAGCATAAGGAAATCAGAACATGACATACCGGTGCCACCTCTAGTGAAAACAGCAGCTCTTTGGGGTATGTTGTAATTTGAACTTCGTATCTATCATAGGCATATCCATTGCTCATGAAACTTTGTTGTTCCCTTTGCCGATATTGATTAAGGTTCCTGTTTATGGTGCAGATACTTTTTATGCGTATATGACTTTCTGATTCTTAAGCTTCTCTCTGTTATTTTATAAGTTTGTGTATTGTCTGAACTTATGCGGCCAAATTTAGGTGGTTTTAGAACTGTACTGTTAAAGCTTGTTATCAGTAATGTGCAAACCTGGATTATGAGGTTGACCTCAGTTGCCACTAAAAGCAAGTGTTGACTCAATTTTTAACTTTAATATGTTTTGATACAAGAATATGAAAAGAAGCTTAAACTACTCCAATAATTCCTGGCTTCCAATTTTCAGGTGTTTTTCTAGGGTTTTCATCAAACACACGCTACCAGATCATTAATGGACTAGAGAGGCTGGTGGAAGCCTCACCATTGGCAAAGCAAGTTCCACCAGTTGCTCTGGCTTTCACAGTTGGTGTCCGATTTGCAAACAATGTTTATGGTGGGATGCAATTTGTGGATTGGGCTAGATGGAGCGGGGTGCAATAATGATGTCTTTTCTATGTTGAAGTAAAGGTAGAAATCTAAATTGTTGTAGAATAATTATGGAGCATCAATCTGAATGCTTGGGAAATCATTTTGATTTCCAATTTCTGCCTGCTAGCTATTGATAACTAGTCCACTGGCAGATGATTATCTTGGCTTTGTACAATTTGTTGTATGATTAAATCCTTTCCAGGTCAAAATATTAGTGATATTACCAATAAGGAGTAATTTCTATGGTTTTCCATTTCTGAGAATATTGGGGCCATTTCGACATGGGAAAAGAAATGGAAATCCCAGTAATCCTCACTTTCAATGTTAAGACAGTAACTTATTGTTAGGAAGCAGGAATTCATTTGCTATCTTGTCTGCATAGAGAACTTTGCAGGAAAATTTTGCAGCATATGGTTATACAAGCTAGTTGTTATGAACAACTATCTTGAAACTAAGCAGCAAGGTTGAAGAGCTTGTTCAGGTTTAGTTGATATATAATTGCTATTCATCTGTTATTCTGAACTGAGTTTCCTTCTGAGTTCTTTGTTGTCTTAAGATTTCTTTAAGAATCCAATGAAGTCGGATAAATGGGATAAAAGAATAGAGACTGAAAGAAGAAACAATGAAACTTCATAATGGAAACTGATTTGCAACACCCAGTTTAAGTATAAGAATTTGGAGCATTGATAAGGCCCTCTGATCAAGATAGCCCTGACTTGGATTTTTATTTGATTGACCCAGATGAGGTTTTTGCTCAAGAACTTGGAGGAACAGGGTTTGGCCTTCGTTTAAAATTTTATCTTGAAAGTTAGGATTGCCCTCTGGGTTGAGGTTGCACAGAAAAATTGAAACTTTATGGGATTTTTTGGACTAAGAGGCATGAAAATTGGGGTTTTTCTTGCCTCGGAAATTCTTTATCAGTCATTTTGAGGCTTTGTAGGTTCTGATCAAGTAAGATGATACATTTGACATTCTTTGTGGTGTAGAGAGTTGGTACACAAGACTGGTCTGTCTGATTGGTGACTATGTAGACTAGCATGTAGTTTAAAAAAGGATTTGAGGGTTCACTGAGCAGGGTCAGGAGCCTGTAAATTTCACATAATGATTCAATGGACATCTTAAAAGCTTTGATGATTTTTGAGATAGTATGGCTCATTCAGACCTCTGAGTTGCTGTTTAAGGTTTCCCAATGTGTGTAAGGCTAGATTGTAGCAACTAGGATGGATAGCATCTTTCTTGTCATCTTCCAGTTCAATTTGCATTTATGTATCTCTCAGAAACTGTTGCGTTTGACAGCTGAAACTGACTTGAGACGTTTTCTGCGTATTTTGTGCCGAGTGAATGGTTTGGGATTGAAAGAGTATGGTTTCTTCACAACTTCATGTTTGATTCTTCCTGAAAGAGTATGGTTTCTCCGGATTCCAAACTATTTAGTTCATGACAATATGTGCAACTATGGACCACTCAAGCCGGTAGGGATCAACCTTACAATTTGGAAACAATCTCCATTGGTTATAACTTCTGCAAATTTATTCAGCAGTCAGTGATAGTTTATTCTTTCTGAAGCAACATGTGGACACTTGAACACCAAGTACACTTACTACCAAACAACTCAACAAAACTGAGTCTCGGAATAGTAATCAGTAGTTGCAAATTGTTAACCAAGATTTTTCTATGCCAACTGTTTGCAACTCAAACACATATAAAGCTAATCATTGTCATTGAGGTATCAGAAAAAATATCATAAATGCATCTATCAACCTGAACCACTAAATATATTATTATTTCCTCTGTAAGTTCCTTCAGCAGTTTATATATAAAGTATCTAAAGGATTCCCAATAAAGCATACGAGCCACTTCTAGTAGTAAACTGAAGTTCATTTTTCTCAGTAAGATGCTGGAAGGAAAAGCCATATTGCGTGAGACACAGATGCCAGAGCTAATGCAGAGCCACGTAATGGAATTAGCATATAAGGCTCTTGATCTACACGAGGTTTCTGTTTGCCAATCCATTGCTCATTTCGTCAAACAGGTTTCAATCTTTAAAACCCCCTTAAATTCTCTTCTTCACATAGTTTAAGTTAATAACTGAAGATTCACGTCGTGTTATAATTATTTTCCATTCCACTTGAGTAGTTTGGTTTGAAGGCGGCAGGGAAAATATCAATTGGGCACAAACGATAAACTAGATTGTTTACTTAATTTTCTGGTCTAGTTTATCAGCAGATAAGCTTGTGTAGTGATGGGATTGAGGGTGACTAGAAAGGCATCTTCTTTCTAAAAGCAATGAGGCTCTGCTTGCTCCTAGCAGAATCACTCTCCAAAGAGAATGGATATTTTACAAAATGATAACTTGGATAACAACAATCTACTGTTCTGATTATGCAAGACTAGACAAAATAGTGGAAAGTTCACCATGAAGCTTTTCCATTTTACTTTCTAAAAAAAAGAGATTCTGTTTGAACAAATCTTTGTCCTGAAGCCTTTGTGGGTATATCAAGTAATCCTTCATTAACAATCTACACTTTCCACAGAGGTTACAGACTTTAAGCTACACTACCTCTTCTTATAGGGGCCCAAGACTGTCTCATGGTATGTTCTGTCATTATATATTCATCTTAAAGAATAAACCTAGGAATATATTATTCATGATTATGCTTAATCTTTATCCAATAAACTTGGATATGGCAACTTGCAGGTGGGACACGAACCCATCAAGAGCTTCACTTCTTTAAATAATCACCTAGAAAAAAGCTCCGCATAAAGGGTAGAGCATCACAGACTAATCACTTTTCCACCATGAGCAACCTTCCTAGTTGCATACATGCAAAGGAGTATCATCAGATTATGAAATCCAATGATTGATAGAATCAGATTGCCTGCAATCTGTCAGCAAAATTGATGTTAGTATAAAATGATCATCATGAATTCATAAATTACATCTCATTCTGAAGCAGAAATTTGATGAAGCTTATGGACCAGCATGGCACTGCGTGGTTGGAAAAGACTTTGGCTCTTGCATTACACATTTATGTGGAAGTTTCATTTTCTTCAGAGTAGAGATCCTGGAATTTTTAATCTTCAAGGATGCCAAGGAGCTGACTCAAAGCAAGGAAGAGGCTGTAGGGTGCTAGTCAGGCCAGATTAACTTCAGCTTCCATGAATAAGAGCAATGATCCTTTGAAATACAAGAATCTGCGTTATTTCTTCGAGTGAAGATGAACAGAATAAGTTAATTAATATTCCTTCCTCCCCTGATTTTATTAGAATTCAGAGTGATCATATTGTGTGTGTGGTATCTCAATTAGTCAGGACTGTAGTTTGCATGTCAATAGCAACAAAGTTCATGAATAAGAAGCTGATAGCAACTACCAGTGCAGTTTTTCATGAAAGTTACCTGAAGAGAGGAACAATCCAAGCCTGTGAGCCTCATGAATTACTTACCGCCAATAGTTTTTTCATTGCCAGTGAGGACGAGATAATCCACATCCTGAGGACTAGATCCAACAGAACTGAGAATTCTAAACCTCAGGATGCAGATTACCTGATCCTCACTCAAACATAATCCACAGGAGACGACGTTCGAGCTGAAACTACCAGGTATGTACAATCTGAGAAGCAAAGATAGATAGAAAACAATTAGTACATTAGGAGATGTTGATGCTGATACGAATTATCACAGGAATTTATAAGGGTTCTTACAGTAAAATAAGATTATTCCCTGGAAAGGGTTCATGTAGAGCAGAGGGGTGCATATAGTATAAAGTGATGATAAGGTGCTATATTGTAAGAATCATTGTTGATTCTGTTCTTCTGAAGCCAATGATAAGCAAGGGTAGCTTTCCTTTACGAAGACAATGATATTTGATGATCTTGACTGCTTTTTCAAGAAGACTGAAAAGAACTTCTTTGGCTAATAACAAATGATTCGTTTCAAATCATTGTAAACCCACCAAGAGGGAAAAAAAAATCTTTCTTTTTTGCATATCAAAAGTTTTGTACAGCCATGAATACAGCAGATTTCAGTGAGCTTGAAGCTTGTTAATTTAATGGAAAGAATCATAAGCTTTTATTACAACAGTTGCTGGTTGATTCTGTAACCTGTCATTCAATCAAAGATAGTTAGCTGAAAGAGAGAGGCTTTCCTCATATATATAATGTTCTTGGTGGTCTAAAATCAGCTTTTATGGAGTAACATATGCCATTCTCTTTGGCCATTGAAAAGGACCTCATTGCAGAGAAGAGGACAAGGTCTAAAGTTCAGATACTCCATGTCAGATTCCAAGAGTTTTCAGGGGTTTAGGAACTCCATTGAAAGTAGCTGAAACTGATTATGTAGGCATGTTCAAACTGTTACTAACCACGGTAAGAATGATAAGATGGCTGATGTTACTTGGATCATAAAAGTGTAAGATTTCAAATCTACTTTGTGATCAATATTGATTCCTGATTCGAAGGCGTTCATGACAGAAAGTTTTGTCACCAAGCGTCGAATGCATACATTCTCTCTATGCTTTATACATTTCATTAAGAACTGAAATCTATGCTTTATGAATTTTTAAGTTTATAATTTTCTTGAAATGGAGGTAAGATAAGAGGCACCAATTCCTTGGAAATTCTAGTGCAAACAAGAACATGACTGAGTTCGCTGAATGGTTTACATCTCTATGTTTTCCATTAGAACCTTTTTCTCTTGAAATGGAACCTTGTTGCATGATTAAAACCTTTTCCTGTGACAATTTGATAGCCAACCTATTCAAAATTTAAGAACAAACGATTGGTAAGAGCAATCTTGGACAAGTTCATGTAATATTCGACAGAAGCAAAGGTTATCTCTTATGGTCTGCTCAGAAACGAACCTGTAAAGCTTCTTGGCTCTAGTATCGTTTCTTAGAACTTCCATTACAGATTTACAGAAGAATATAACACCAATATTTCTCTCCTACTAACCACAGAATCTTCCAAATTGATCATATACACTGCAATTTGATGGAAAAACAACTTGTTACATAAGAGATTTCCTTCTTTTTTTCCAGCTTGGAAATATTCTGATACTCGATAATAACCATATCTAATATGAATGTTGACATTCTCAGCCAACAAAATCATGTAAAAGTTGCCCTCCAATAACACCTCTTCCAAAATGTCGATTCTGTGCTTCGAAGCTGCCTAGTACATACCCTTCGCTATTCGCTTCGAGGCTTAGGCCTATACGTTGAGCTGCATTCATTGGAAAAGACTCCGTAAAACCCATACCGTTGTTCTGGTGAAGACCAAGAGTTAAGGAAACACCACTAGTTGGACCTGCCATGCTCATGACAACTCCCATTTGTGCATGGTTTGACAAGCTGTTATAAGACAAATCCAGTGGCTCTCCACTACCTTCAGGTACATTAGGAACTTCATTTCTCGTTCGCTTTAATGAGACATCCCGAACTCTATGAGTGGATGTTGAGGGGTTAGACATTGGCACCTGATCACCCAAAAATTTGGTATTTCGGTCATCCCTTTGCGAAACTTTTTGCGCTTGCCGTGTTTCCAACGTATGTATTTCTTCAACCATTGGTTTCCAGAGTCTTACTCTAGCATTTATGAACCAATTGGAAACCTGTTCACAAATAGACGAGCATATCACAAGATCTTCCATAGCAAAACTTGAAGAATCCCAAGAATGTTACCTTTAATGATCAATCTATTTAACTTATCTCTATGGAAAATTATATGAGGTTCAAACCCATAGAAACAATGAGAAAGTGGAGAAAAATGAAACACCTGACTTCGGGATAGACCGGTTTGTTTGGCCAACATTAGCTTGTCTGTGTCTGTTGGGTAACTGCATTACAAGAAGCAAAACTATATGGTATTTGTGAAAGGTAATTACAAGAATCTTTAAAAAAATACTGTTGAAAACCAAAACAAAGACAAAGCAAAATTCACAAGTTGAATCAGGAGACACTTCTACCAGAATGTTGGACAGAATAAACTCGGATACTTACGGATGCAAAAAGTGTTCAAACAACCATGCCTTGAGCACTGTTACAGCACGCTCAGGGAGCCCTCTCTGCGGTCGCCACACAGGTTGGTGCTCGATGAATCCAGGGTTCTGAACAGGTCTTTGGCTGTAAATCCCTCTATCAGTCTCAGCAAACCTTGTAGCTTCCTCTTTTCCATGGAAAATTTGGCCTTGAGATTTGTTGTTGAACTGAAGCTGGTCTGCTATAGCATTCTTCAATGACTTGAAATGTTTGGACATGGCCTTCAAGGCCAAGTTTGCATATGGAGCTGCATTGCCAAGCCCAGAAACACACTCAAAAGATGCCACAACCGCTTGCATCTGCTGATAATATTGCTTGTACTTCCGGTATACCTAATCAAAAATCAAAATCAGCAAGGTAAGAACCTTTGGAGAAGTTGTAGGATGCAGTTAGAAGACTGAAAACAAATCAGTTTCATCAAGCAAGTGGAATTTGTGAAGGTGCAACAATACTTTCTTAAACCAGCAATATGATGTGAAAAGGCTTCACAAGCCAGAGAACCTGTACCTACTTTAGATACCTGAATATACCTGAATATAAGCACAGACAATATAAACATGTTCATGCATACACATACACGCAAAAATATAAGACGGGAATGCACATTGTCCTCATTTCCCCGGGCTTCACTGAAGAGTGAACAAGGGATATCTTACAAATTTTGCATCATGTTTTCCACTGAAGAATCCCATTGTGATGTAAACCCGCTTGAAGAGATTATCAATTTTAATTCTACAATGACTCAATTGTAAGTCCTTTCTCAATTGTTTACCCTTTCTTCATATTCGTGCCTTAATCAATCTTGATTCTTGAAAGTAAAACCTATGCAAGTGTTTCCGTATCAATTGTTTAACTAACAGGTCCAAAATTAAACTTTTGCTTAGATGTGAAACCAGGTACGTAATGTTATTCTCCAAAGCAGTTCAAACAAATACTTATTTGGGGAACTTACGATCTTACTACCTTAAAATTAGCACAACCAACCATGTCTAGACACTATCCAGCACTCAAATGAGGTTTTTCTTTTTTGCTTAAGCATGCACAGAATGCAAGACAGCAAGAAAGTGAGTTAAGTAGCTGCACAAAGTGCCAAGAACAGCAGCCATAATTATTGAGTAACACAAGTGTTTCTTCACTATATTCATAGAAAAAGACGAATATAGAGGATAAACACAACCGAGAACAAATTCTCTGGCATAACATCAAGAATATATGTAAGCATAAACATTTATGTAAGTATGTCTATGTGAAGCAAAATACGATAAGAGGACAGTCAATGTTAAGTTAATTTACCAAATAGGTGAATCTATAAAAATAATGAACTACCATAAAAGCTACTTCTAGGCAAAGCAAAGACACCTTTGTAATCCTCCAACAGAAAGCAAATTTATAAAACATGGAACAGAAAAAGGAGATTTCATTTTCCATATGCATTGAGTTTTTATTTCTTTTCTATTGACAATGTAGCCAACTAGTAAGTTAACATCTAGAAACAGTTTCATTCTTAATCTACTTCCTCCAATAGCCTTACAAGTAACTTGCACACTTACTAAAACCCAACATATGCAATTAGCAAGATACCCTGAAATGTCATGACAACTGTGGCTCGTATAGGGGTGATAATTTACACAAGTCTGTGTCAAGATAGCGTTATTTTGGCTAAATGTCGAGTTCTTAATCCACTTTCTCTAGTCCAAAGTTTCCGCAACAATAAATCATTGAATTGTGCACAAAACATCAGTGACATGGATAGTTCAACCTCCGGATACCATTCAAGTTCAATGTCACTGCTATTATCATGACCAGGCATCAAATAGACCATCATAACTTACTACAAATAATGTGATATCGATGCTCATGATGAATCAAAAGAACATAAAATGCACATGAAGGAATAATAGAACCTAAAAACTTGCCTTCGTTACTTTGAAAAGGTGAAGAATCATATAACCAAGTGATACCTAAAAATTGCAAGTACACCTTGCTTAAATTTAAGCCACTCCTTCAAAAAGTGCATACACCTTATCATCTACTCATCTGTTTTTCTTTAGGTTTTGGAATCCAATTATTCTTGAAGTTACTCGGCTTTTTGGAGTATAAATCTTTTCACATGTATTCCCTTTAACCACTTTATGCACATTACGCTCCATAAATGGTGACTTTGTCACCTATTAGAACTCTTTCTATGGTTGTCAGATACTTTATAACAACTATATGTGTGCATATATTCCCTCCTATCACCTTTTCCAAAAAGATGATTTCGTGCTCATCGAGGCCATCTATAACAAGAACCAAAATTGAGGAAAGACATAAATTTCAAAGCTGCATTATACAGTCACCTATTCATGCAAAAAACAACCAATTGTAGGTTGGTTCGAAGCCAGACAATGAGACAATGCATTAAAAAACCAATACTTCACTTAACAGGACCCTACTAATGGCTCCTACGGAGCCGAAATGGTACGGTTTAAAAAAAAAAAAAACCCCGACTTGAAGGAGCGCTTCAAGTGAATAAGAAGCCAAATGACCGTGCGACTTAGACATTGAATCTAAAAACCCAAGAAAAGAACTAAGCATGAATTCTACGTTGTACATTACAGCGAAAACCTCGTTGATTGCCCTAAAGTGAGAGAGCAGATGCATGAAAAGAACAACATGAACTGATGAGGGGATGCAGATGCATACCTCGTCTAACATCGAAACAAGTCTGGATTTTTTCCTTCGACTTTCACTTCCATTCCCACAATTAACTGGATCATCAACAATCTCACTCGCGCTCAAACATTCAATGGGAGGATCCATCAGAGACGCGTCTACTGTGATCTTCTGGCCGTAAATTCCTCGACCCACATCGCATAGCTCTTCAAGTAACTGTTGTGCAGGTCTCAAAAACCTCGATCCCTTCAAGATTGAAGCGTACCCGGTGAATGGACCGAGAGGGACCGAGCTTCTAGATACGTCGTTCGAAGATGAACCAGTTCCCGGAACTATACACACACCACCTCCGCTGCTAAGTTTATCAGTATAAATTGCAGAGCCATATCTTTGCAAATTAAGCTCTAAAGGAAGATTACTTTGGTGGGGATGGTGAGAAGATAAAGATAAAGACAGCCCTTGTCCAGTGGCATTAGAGTCATGAGTGGTCAACGACAAAGGTTCTGGCTTGAACACTATCACTTCACTATTATAAGGCTGGTCAAAATCTCTGAGACTTTGAAGGCTATGTGATGTATAAAGAAAAGGGTTACAGTTAACATCTTGGATCGAACTAGGGTTTACAGACAAAGAGGAGCGTGGATCCAAGTAAAGATGATGATGATGATGATGATGATGAGCAGAAGGAGGAGAAGAAGAAGAAGAAGCATTCACGATCCCTCCAGTAAAAGCCATCAAATTGGAACCTTCCTCTTTAACAACACAACCCGGGTTGGCTTTACAAGCCTCAGTTACACCAGACAGCGAGTTGTTAGCACACGAAGCAAGCAAATCTGAAGAGAGTAGTGAGGGATCATACATAGGAAATAAACCAGCACAAGCTTGAAGTTCATGATGGTTTTGTTGAGCCACAACTCTTAGCTTATCTCTTCTACTTTGTTGTGGGACATGGTAGGGCTCGTAACCCTCCGCCATGGTCACACAGACACAAAGAAAGACTACTATACTACTACTACTCAAGGAAGAGAGAAAGCGGAAGTGGGAAATTAAAGATGATAGAGCTAATGAGTAAAGAGAGAGAACAGTGAAAGAGATGTGGTGATGATGAAATGAAAGGCTATCATGAGCTTCTGGGTCTGAAGCTATAGCAGAGGAGGTCAGGTTATCAGAAAGATACGTGAAGAGATTGAGAAAAAACTTGAGCTCATGTTATGGGTGGGTTCAGCGTCAGGGTTGCTTATTTCACGCATCCTCGCACGGAGACAGAGACAATCACTCACTTACACACACCAACCTAAAAGAAAGAAAAAGAATATGTACATATATGTGTGTGAGTGTGTGGAGTTAAACAGACACCAAAAACAAAATCCTGTCTCTTAAGTTTCAGTCAGCTTCCTTCCTCACCAGTCTCCCTTAATGCACTCTCTATTCTCTTCAATGGAGGCACTGCTCTGCATAGGGTTTCGAGAAACCGGGAGGCCACCGGTTACTCCCGGTAATAATTGAACTCCGAACTGTGTTGCAGATATTTCTGACAAGGTTTTAGGAGTTTTGTCGTTTTTCGTGAAATACACTTGTATGTGTATACAAATACATGTTTGCTTTTTAGCATTTTATATTATTATTAGATAATATATTTATTTTTGTTTGAGTTGATGAAAAATGTCAAATTTATTGGGTGAATTATATGCAAAAACTAATTTTATTGAATATTTTATAAATAAAAGGCTATCAATAGTATCAGACTTATTATATATAAAGATAAAATTTTATAAATGTTTATTGTTAAAATTATATAAATAAAAATTGTACAAAACAAAATAAATAAATTTCTTTTTTTATTAAATAATTTCATTTATCACATTCAAAAGTATATTTAAATACAATAACTTAGTTATATTAATTTTAAAAATAAACAATCAAAATTTTGATAATTTAAATATCTACTAAATTAAATTTTAATTACACATCAAATAAATAATTTAATAGATTATAAAGCATTTAAAAGTATAATGTAAAATTTTAACAAATATTTAAAATTAAATAATGTTTCCTATTTTTCCTTATTATTACTATTATTACTACAGCTAGTACTACTACGACAATTAATATTTCGAAACTTTTCTTTATTAAATTTCAATTTTATTCATTTAAATTAATAATTATAAAGCCTAAATCGGTCTAATCATTTTAATAGTAAGATAATGAATCGATCAATTTTAATATTTATTCTATTGTGAATTTCAATAAATATAATAAATTTAAGCCTTTAAATTTTGTTTTAAGTGTTTAAAGAGTTAATAATTTAAAATTAAATATTAATTTAATTTAATTAACATTTATAAATGTTATTATGTCTTTATAATTTATTTTGAAATTTTATATAATTTGTTCAATACTTGACTAATTTTGAAAATACTAATTTACCAATAATTTTAATTCACTAAATATGAAAAAAAAAGTTTTAAAAATATAACTTTAACACGATAAGACATTTTAAATATGTAATTAAAATATTTAATTTCTGACAAGAACAGGAGAGATAGATCTGTTTACGTTGCGTTCAGTTTCAGGTGACTAACGTCATGTTTAACGTTAGTGTTAGTGCGGCCCACCTCCACCGTCAAAAACACACACTACAATGGCGCGAGAACCCCCGACTTCGCCGTCGTCCTACGTAACGGAGTTATCAGACTTCCCAGCCCTCGTAAACAGATTCTGTACGTACTCTTCTCCTTCTGCGCCTCTCTCACACTCGCTCATAATCCCCGTCTTTACCACGCTCTCTTCGTTCCTCACTGGATTGGACATGTAATAAAGACAATTTAATTTAATTTAATAACATTATATATATATACTTTTTATTATTGAATCTTATATTTATAAGTATAGTTTAATATGATAAAGTATAACTAGAGGTGACAAATTCAGTTTCTCCTATTCCTAATTTGAACTAAAAAATTAAATAATTTAAAATTTGTACGATTAAATTGCTCCAATGATTTAGGCCTCGTTTGGTAGAAAATCAATCAACTATTTTTTTTAACTGAATGGTTGTCTTCAATTGTTTGATTCTTGAAACAGCTACAAAGGCTGTTTGGGGAGTAGCAGATCCGATAGTTGATTTAAAATAAACAGTCAAAAATGAAAACGCTTTTATATAGGAGCGTTTTCATCATTCAATCAAAATTTTAATTATCAAAAGTCAATTGTACCCTTTAATTCAGGTTCCTAGATGCCTATTTTAAGAATAGTGTTTGTTCTTATAATTGTTTTATGTAGTTATAGGTTATAAATAAAATGTTGACCTTAAACAAAAATGAAAATAGAAAGAATTGCGTAAATTTTTCACAGATGATTAAACAGTAGAAGTAAACATGACTTCTCTAAAATCTAAATTCTTATAAGAATATTCAACGAAATACTAAGATATGTAACATTCATATCCTTATAATTTTTTAAAATCATGTTCTCATAAGTTATTTTACACATAAACAGTTAATACTAAACAGCTAATTTTACCAAACATCTCTAACAAATAGCTAATACAATCTATTGGTCAAATTAACTGATATAATTAACTATTAATTAACAGCTGATAGAATTAGCTAACAGTTAATATAATAAGTTGATTACCAAACGGAACTTAGTGAATTATTAAAATAATGATGTGAACAGGGTAATAAGTAATAACGCGCCAGAGAGAAGGAAGCGAGCAGAGTGAAGCAGAGTAGACTGTGATGATGTCAGCAATTGCGTGTAAAGGATCTCTAAAACAGCAGCTACGCCTAACGTACGTACTTTCAATTATTATTATTAATTTATGATTACAGTGGAATTAAAATAAAATCAATTGCACACGAGTGTTGCCGGTCACTTTTGGACCGTCCGATCGGTGATGTTCTGGATTTTCGCGCTCCATTTGGATTCTGCTGCTGCTGCCTGATCATCACATCAACCTTGGCCGCCTACAAGTTTTTTTCCTTAGTTTGGTGAGAGTACACTGTTCTCTTGTCTAATCACACAGCAAATTCAATTATGTACTTTGCTAATCATCTGTTAAATTTTTTAAAGAATAATTACTCCTATTTAAACTCAATTAATCCACTTATCGATTAGAGTTTCATCAAGGGTGAAATTGTATTTGGTTACTCAATATTTTCTAAAAATTTTAAATAAGTTTTATTTTTATGAAAAATAATTGCAAAAAAATAATAAGAACGATAATATCCCGTATAAACAGTGACAGAGTCAAAATTTTAAGATAAAAGGGTTCAAATATTTAAAATTTTAAATCTTAAGAGCCTAGTGCACCGCTGAAGTCCAAATAACTCTGTCCTTGAGTATGTATATATATATATATATATTAAAAATGAAAATATTTAATTTTTATAAATTGTACATTGGCCTTAACTAACTCTGTCTATGCGTATAAATCCAACTACAATATGAAATTTAGGAAGATCTAATAATACATAACTTTACTCTAACGAGCAGAGAAATTGTTTTCAAATAATAGTAATTGTACAATAATAAAAGAAACTTCAACTTTATTATTTTGCATTATACGTGCATTTATCGAAAACTGTCTCTTTATAGAGTTGTGATAAATTTGCTTATTACTTAGCCTCCTCACGTTTAGTGAGACTTTAACTAGGTGTTATTGTTATAAAACAATCTTCAACTTTATTCAATTTTTAACATTAACTTGTTTTTTATAATTAACTACTTTAGTTAATTAAGACTTAAATTATTAAAAAGTAACATAAACTTAATTTTATTAAAATTTAGAGCGTTAATAGTATTATTTTAAAAATATTAAAATGTAATATAATATTATAAATAATAAAAAGAATTTACTTAACGTTTTTAAATAAATTAAAGGCGGATTACCTTAAATTAAGTCATGTGGAGCTATTTTTAATTTGATGATGGGTCTCTAATGTTTATTATTTTAATTATTGAAAAAGCATTTTAAATATTTAGACAATTGAAAATTTTTGTTAAGTTTTTATAAATTTTAATGCAAATTATTAGGTACATATAAGTTCTTATATATAACTGACAATCATTAATTCCATAAAATTTTACATTGAAATATTATAAAAATATAATATAAGGTCTTTTAAAATTTCAAATACTACGGAATTTTTAATAATTTAAAATAAATACAATGGTAAATAAAGTCTTTAATTTATCTTATATTTCTATAATCTACAAGAAAATTTACAATAAATATTAAAACACTATGATAAAATTTTAACCAAAAATAAATCTGAGTATTACATGATTTTTAATGATTCAAGAAATAAGAATAATTTGTATAATGAATAAATTACTTTTAAAATCCAAATCTCTTAAATATTTTTCGTAATAAATAAAATATCGAACTAATCCAATCAGTTCAATGGTAAAAATTTTAAATCAATTAACTTTTTGGTTCGATTTATTATAATGATTAAAAATCGACTAATTTATTAATTAGTTGACTGATTTTCGTGCACTAACTAATTTTTATAGACGAGATTTAATAATCTTTTTCTTTAACTAAACTTCAATTTTTTTCTATAGTTTAATAAATTGAAATTTTAAAACTTTAAATATTTTTACTTAAAAAGTGTAAAGGAAAGCATGAACAGTGACAGTTTTGACAGAACCATTACTCCATAATTGATAAAAAGAAGCAAATCAGTGTCGTTAGGTGTTATTCATCGTCTCACCTCCCAATAAAGAGGTCGACTTTCCAAAAGACTTCGTTTTGCAGTACAAAAGCAAATAGACATGAGACTTCCAATCGAGCTTAAGCAAAAGAAAGCGCATTAATGCAAAGTGTACCAGAAAATGGCTTTAAGGATCATGACCCGTCACCGGAAAATGTTCATCTGAATTTAGTAACGAATCGGAATCAATTAGCATTGGTATTTTAACTGTAATGGAGTGCTAAATTACAGTTTTTTAAAAACACTAATGATAAGAGGAAATGTAAGATTTAGGTGTTCAATCATATGAAGGTGAAGAAGACATGTCGTTATGTGGATGTTTCTTCAATGTTTTATCATAAAGTCAACATAGGCTGCTACTTTTTAGCAAGTCTTTTACTTATTTGATCATTTTAAACGTCGTCGTTCCATTTTACTGCTTCACCGTAAAATCCATGATAGGAAGAAAAGATGTTAGATGTTAATATTTGCATTACACTCCGCAACTCTCTTAGAGCTCAGCGTCCATAGTGTGGGCTCTCTAAGCTTCATAAATATTAATTATTTTTTGCAATTCAATTTATGCCTAATTATAATTAATTAATTGTGCTATAATGTGGCATAATTGAATTATTATTAATTATGCTCCAGTGCCATGCATGACATTGTAGCATAATTGATGCATGACACTGTAGCAAAATTGATTATTATAAACAGTGTTACGCATCGCACTATGTTATACTTACGAATTATGCACGAAACATTTGTATTTGTTCTATTTTTATTATTGTCAATTTTAATTTTTGTAAAATTAAATATTTAATTATGACTTTATAATTTTTTTAAGTCATGTCCTTATGAGTAGAAATTTTAACGTTGGATTATTATTATTGTTATTATTATTATTATTAGTATTATTGTTGTTGTTGTTGTCATTATTATTATTATTCTATCTTCTATATTTTTTATTAGAATTATAAACTTAATTTTTGTAGAATTAAATATTTAAAATCTAAATTCCTATAAGAATATTCAACGAAATATTAAGATATATAATATTCATACCCTTATAATTTTTTTAAAGTCATGTCCTTATAAGTCGTTTAAACATAAATAGCTAATACTCCCTCCGATTCATAATAAGTGTCGTTTTAGAGGAATGCACACTTATTAAGAAAGTTAATGAAATGTCTG